>RXPK01000698.1:0-133531 GCA_004143645.1 Protaetia brevitarsis
TAGATAGTTTTGTTTTACATAGGTACAAATACGTGACTACAACAACAGGCACACCATTACAGTTACATACAATGCTAACTTGCTTTATGTTGGCAATTCTGGTATGTGCTGTGTACAATAGTGTGTATAATAAATGTCGTATTCTATTAGTGTACAGTAGTATGCATAATAAATGTCGTATTTCTATTAGTAATCTGCTGCAAATTATGTTAACGAAGTTTTTTTTAATATCTGGTATAATTTCGGAGATATTCCAAAAAATTCAAAAATCGCGCTAACTTTGGAGGAGGCTGTATCCTTAAATTGGGGCGTTTTCACAGAAGAAAAAATGCCTTGTGCTTCCACATGGTACTCTATCAGTTTGTAAAGTTTCATGAAAATCGGAATTTGATACTGGCGGTGTTCCTTGTTTAGTACACTGTTGAAAATATTACGTGGTTGGCGTTAATTTTGCGCTAGTCAAATATTTTAGTGTTGATTTTTACAAACTTTGCAGACGAATTGACTACATGTGTTTAGTAGCACAGACATTACTAGAATTTGGTGGGCATTCTTTGTTCAGATATGAGGATTTACTATTTCTATTATTCTATATTTATATTTATTCTATATATTCTCTAGACATTCAGAAGCATCAACCAAAACAATTTTTCCCTCGGATAGAAATATAGAAACCCCACCTAATCTAACACAGTATTGCATTATACGCACCACCTGCATGCACGTGTATCTGTTTTCAGTTTGTTCTGCGTATTAACATATCCAAACAAACCACCAAATGTGACTGATTCTGCAAAGTGTAACCTTGTGTTATTAAACGTTAATTCCAGTGGGCATAAAAAATTTCAACATCTTAAAGATGTATTGGGAACAACTATTTACGTAATTAGTTCAGATTTGAATCAAATAGCATAAACATTCACTTAATTTTATAATGGTTCTCAAAAAATCATTTTAAAATTAGTACGTTTAGTTGAAACCAAAACTTTTGAATGAGTGGTTCTGTATATTTATAATTGAGAAAACGTCTTAAAGAGAGAATATTATAGCACTAAGAAATAGGAGTTGCATATTAAAAAGACGTTGTGTTTAGAAACGGTGTTAAATCATCCAATAGATCGCATTCATTTAGTTTAAACAGTTAGTAAATTTGTCTAGCCTAGATCAAATAAAATGTGACTAGAAGTATATCATAATTCCACGTGTTAGTTGGACAAAATAACCCCTTAGCAATAGACAATACTTGACTATCTTTGCTCGTCAAATTTAAACTTCTATAGTTCTCGACAAAATAACACAAAAACAGTGTGGACCTCTCCTGACTATTAAATTGGTCAAAAAAGTGTTAAAATTTTCAACAGTGTAGGAGCAATTTGTTTTGGTTTATTTTAGGGTTAAAATAATTTTTCATCCATCAATTTCAGAATTATTTGTATATATCTTTCAGCCCTAGTAGTTATAAAAGCACCGAAATATAAAACAACAAAATAATTTATATTCGTACACGCAGTTGAAAGTTATTTTTCGTTTTTTTGGGAATAGTTTCCTTTTTTGAATCGAGTGTAATGTGCCAACCTTATTTTTGTTGTATAGTAATGTATGTATTTGATTTCATTATATATTTCTTTAAGTTCTTCCTGTGTGGTCAAATTAAAAAGTAAAAACTGCACCCATTTTTTTTTTCTATTGAGGTACTCGAACACAAATGTATATGCAAGCCGTTCTGCAACAATTAAGGAACTAAAGGATTGCACTTCAGCTTTGTGAAGGAATTCATCAGAAAGCTGAGTAACAGGAGCGAGTGGAATCATAACACCATCTTGAACTTGAATAGAAATGCCATCAAATGGTATACTGATGGCTCCAAAACGGCAGAGGGAACTGGAATAGGAATATATGGCCCTAGAACCACATATTTCGAAAGCTTGGGAAAATATCCAAGTATATTTCAGGCGGAAATACACGCTATTGAAACATGTGTCCAGTTCAATATAGATAGAAATTATCGGAAGCAGGAGATTATCATCATGTCTGATAGTCAAGCAACCATCAAGGCGCTGAGTTCATATGAAATCAGTTCCAAGATGGTCTGGGAATTCCTAGGGAAATTAAATGAGCTAAGCAAAAGAAATAAAGTAACCCTCCTGTGGGTTCCGGGTCACACAGGAGTGGAAGGAAACGAAATAACGGATAATCTCGCAAAAAAGGGCTGGAATGCCTTTTGTAGGGCCTGAACCCTTTTGCGGGTTAAGTAGCAGTACAATACTGAAGAAACTAAAAACAGAAATGGAGCAGAGAAAATCCAGTTACTGGGAAAATCTCCAGGGAATGAGGCAAAGTAAAATTCTTCTGGGAACTTATAACCAGAAGAGGTTTACAGAATGCATCAACCTGAGTAAGAACAATGTTCGCATATTAACAGGAATACTTTCAGGCCACTGTAGACTGAAAGGACACCTGAGTAAGCTTGGATTGGAAAAGGAATCTGAATGTAGATTTTGTGGGGAACAGGATGAAACACCCATCCACCTCCTCTCAAACTGCGTAGCACTGTGCAACTCGAGGGCGTTGCACCTGGGAGCATGTGAAATCGAAGAGGGAGACTTACCTAGACTGGGGCCCTTTGACATCCTACACTTTCTGAAAGGAATAGGATTGGAAGGCCAGCTGTAAAGCAGCAAGAATAGGGGACACAATAGATCTTTTAGGTCGCAGTGTAACATCACCCTTCTATCTACATACATACAAAGGATTGCATTCGAGAAGAAATCACAGGAATAGTTGAAGATTGAAGAACTAAATATTGTAATCAAGTTGATATGGAGGGCATTTAGGAGACATGATTTTGAAAAAAAACAAACAGAGGAAGAGTTTAAGTTAATAATAAATCCAAGAGAATTTACATTAGCGTACTTATTAAGAGTTTTCAATAAAATAATTTAATATAAAATGGGTAGTCTGTATTAAAAGACCAGTAGAAAATTTATGATATTTGTTATTAATCATTGCGTAGCAAGATTTAACATATTTGATTTTCTAGAAAGAATCTTTTTCGAGTAATAATGAAATAGTCTGGAACGCATGTGAAGTTAGATTATTAAATAATCATAAAGAAAAATTACAAGAAACCCTGCTTTCAAGACGTAAATTCTCTATAATGCTCTTAAAATTCACTGCTTACGTTAAATTAATGTTATAATCTATATAACTGTTGATTTCAGATGAGATTTCGCTAAGTTTAACAAATTTTAAAGACTGTACTAAGTGGTTCGGTGTGAGCAGAGCTTATATCCCCCCGCATAGGCTATACCCACATAAAGAAGCTTGTATGTCTAAAATGGTCACGTACTCAGGGCGAAGGGTGTTATAACTCACGAGTGCGGGAGTTACTATTGAATATTAAATTGCATCCTTGTTAAATTACAGCCGCGGTTTCTGTTTATGCGTACAACAAGGCACCGAAAACATAAACAGCAGAAGCTATATAGCTATCCTCTGATTTCCTCTTAATTTTTAATGTATATTATTATTTAGATTAAGTAGTAAATAACCTGTTGTACGAAATATTTAATACATATTTCCTGACGAGTAAACATAAATTTTGCTCCCTTTGTTATTACAACGAAACGGAATTTTAAAATTGAAATACGAAAAGCACTGAATTAAAACATGGATCGAGACTTACGCGGAATCGAAATGAAAATTTTAGGCCCTAGTGCCAGAGATCGAATACGCTATTTCGGAAATTAGTTTGCATATTTATAAAGAAACGGACTACCAGGGTAATTGGGGGTTAATTTAATTTCGTAACCCTTACGAGAATTTTCGTTTCACAAGTACATACTCTCCATCGAATTACAGGAAGAGTGTGTCTATGTATACATATATATGTATGTGTATATATATATATATGATATATTGACCAAAATAATAGCAATAAAAGCAGAAAATTAAATGGAACACGCCAGAGGTATTTTGATTTAAAATTTGATATTAACGCAAAGTAATTCGATTTAAATCCGGCTCTTAAATTGAATAACGTGGAGTTGGTTATTTAGGTTGTCCATCTGAACGTGGGTAATGCTAAGATACGAATAGAATGGAAATTCAGAAAGAGGACATTGTTATAGAAATCAGATTAGTTCAGTGATGAGGAAATGATTATAGCTGATTATAAGATTGACAGAGTGTAATTTCTCTAATATTTTTGGAATTTCTATTGCAATGTTATACCAGAGATTCAAAATGATTGTCAATTCCGCTCCTATATAGATAGTAACAGGGTGTAGGTATATGCCGCGTGTTTGTAATGAAGGTTTGAACTAAGTCAATGTTGGAACATAAGAAAGTAAATGGATCTGTCATAAATAAGGAAAACGTAACCTATATTTGAACTCGCATTATATAAACGACTATGATTTGGTGTTTCTGCTTGTAAAAATGAAATGTAATTAATTTAACTTTACTAAATTATGATTTTACAATTCAGTACTAACTGGTGTTTAACTAAATTTATTTATTACTTCAAATTATAACATACAATTAGTATAATTATTAAGCGACAAAACTGCATCTCTCAGTTCTTCTATGGTATCCATGCGGTTTCTCTAGATCCTATTTTTTAGATAGCCGAACATGAAGTAATCTAATGGGATTAGATCAGGCGATCTTGGTGGCCATCTTTGTGCTCTAACGAACCTGTCAGCAAAATAATGTTGAAGATATTGGCAGGTTTGTCGAGCAGTATGTGCTGGAGCATTATGGTGCTGAAATACCTGCTTCAAGCTCATTTCCTTGTAACTCTGGCAATAAACAATTCCAACATCTGTTGGTAACGTTAGGCTGTTACAGTTTCCTCGAAGAAAATTGGCCATATTATTCGTTGCCTGGACATAGTTAACCAAACTCCAACCTTTACGGGATGCAATTGCGTTTCTCGAAATTCGTGTGGATTTTCTGCAGACCAGGTACAATAGTTTTGTAAATTGATATAGTCTGTTAGATAAAACCAGGCTTCATCCGAGAAAATTGATTTGTTTAGCAAGTCATCGTCCCTTAAATTGTTTTTAAACCAATGACAATATTCCAATCGCCTATCGTGATCTAATGGTAATAATTCCTGTACCGTAGAAACTTATAGGGATGAAAATGTAACTTTCTTTTGACAGCTCATTGCGCTGAAGTGTATGATAAGCCTATAAAATTATAAATGTAATAAACTATTTCACTTAATGTTAAATTGATTTTTACCTGTTTGTTGAGCTATTAGCACAGATAAATTCCCTTATTTTCTTACAGTATTCAGAAATACTATTGTTGGTGATATTAGATGTAAATATATGCCAATGTCGCTAAATGTCAAGAAAATTCATTTAATGTATGAAATTTGTATGTAGCTAACTTCACTCATTAAATTGGTAATAAGTATAGGAGATAATTTTTTCCGGAAAACAAGTTTTTTCTTACGACAATCATTTTGAATCACCATGGTACTGCCCAAATATAGCAACTTATAAATAGACTCATTACGTCTTGGATTGATGTATGTGATGTGTAGAAGGTAAAGTAGCACAAAAACTGCTGTTCGATTCGATCAATCCTTTAATTGTAAAAAATTGCATTCTCTCTTACCTTGAAGTTGAACACTCTATTTAAAAAATCGCGTCACAAAATTTCCCAGTTATATAAATAAAATACATTCTATTAAATTTAGCACACAAAGTTTTGACAATTTTCATCTCTGGATTTTACCGAAATAACAAAACATGCCTGATGATGGCCTAGGCCGAAACTATAGTAGCATGTGTTTTTTTCAATTAAAGGATTGATCGAATCGAACAGCAGTTTTTGTACTAGTTTACCTTCTACATAAGTTTATAAATGTTTCATTGGTCTTCTATCTCTTTAGGAAATAATAATACAGAACTCTAGCAAAATGTTTATTTCTTTATAGCTCACACTTTCAAACGTAAAGTGAACATGATCTGGCTTGTTCCTTAAAACTATGCTATACCATGTGATTCAAAATGATTGCCGGTAAGAAAAAAACTGTTTTCCGGAAAAATTTATCTATATTTACTACCAATTTAATGAGCGAAGTTAGCTACATACAAATTTCATACATTAAATGAATTTTCTTGACATTTAGCGACATTGGCGTGCGTGTTGTAGTATCTTTCGATTATTTATCTTATAATTTTTTCAAATCGTTTATATTTACATCTAATATCACCAACAATAGTATTTCTGAATACTGTAAGAAAATAAGGGAATTTATTTGCGGCAATAGCTCAACAAACAGGTAAAAAATCAATATTAACATTAAGTGAAATAGTTTATTACATTTTATAATTTTATAGGCTTATCATACACTTCAGCGCAATGAGCTGTCAAAAGAAAGTTACATTTTCATCCCTATAAAGTTTCTACGGTACAGGAATTATTACCATTAGATCACGATAGGTGATTGGAATATTGTCATTGGTTTAATAACAATTTAAGGAACGATGACTTGCTAAACAAATCATTTTTCTCGGATAAAGCCTGGTTTTATCTAACAGACTATATCAGTTTACAAACTATTGTATCTGGTCTGCAGAAAATCCACACGAATTTCGAGAAACGCAATTGCATCCCGTAAAAGTTGGAGTTTGGTTAGCTATGTCCAGGCAACGAATAATAGGGCCAATTTTCTTCGAGGAAACTGTAACAGCCCAACCTTCCCAACAGATATTGGAATTGTTTATTGCAGAGTTACAAGAAAATGAGCTTGAAGCAGGTTATTTTCAGCACGATAATGCTCCAGCACATACTGCTCGACAAACCTGCCAATATCTTCAACAGTTTTTTGCTGACAGGTTCGTTAGAGCACAAAGATGGCCACCAAGATCACCTGATCTAACCCCATTAGATTACTTCATGTTTGACTATCTAAAATTAGGATCTACAGAAACCGCATGCATACCATAGAAGAACTGAGAGATGCAGTTTTGTCGCTTAATAATTATACTAATTGTATGTTATAATTTAAAGTAATAAATAAATTTAGTTAAACACCAGTTAGTACTGAATTGTAAAATCATAATTTAGTAAAGTTAAATTAATTACATTTCATTTTTACAAGCAGAAACACCAATCCATAGTCGTTTATATAATGCGAGTTCAAATATAGGTTACGTTTTCCTTATTTATGACAGATCCGTTTACTTTCTTATGTTCCAACATTTATCATTTACAGTATTCAGAAATACTATTGTTGGTGATATTAGATGTAAATATAAACGATTTGAGAACAATTATAAGATAAATAATCGAAAGATACTACAACACGCACGCCAATGTCGCTAAATGTCAAGAAAATTCATTTAATGTATGAAATTTGTATGTAGCTAACTTCGCTCATTAAATTGGTAATAAGTATAGATAAATTTTTCCGGAAAACACTTTTTTTTCTTACGACAATCATTTTGAATCACATGGTATATACTTTGTTATGTATTATATTGTTAGGTTTGAGTGGAATAACCGTGAAAGGAGACGCCAATGGGCATCATGCTATTGTGGCATTCGCTCTTGCAAGATACGTTCTGATGTTAACGATGGTCGCAGTTTCTTTGGATTTCCGAATGAATCTATTATATACAACAGGACAAGAATTAATGATCGCATAATCGAATGACGAAAAAGACATAATTCGATTATGACGTTTGAATTAATTAATTATTAAAATCATTCGATTATGAGTGATAATCGATTAGAAAGGATTTGATTATGAATTATTTCATTGGAATGATTATAATAAGGATTTATAGAAGAATTTGAAAAAATAATACTCACAAAAAGGAAATGAGAACCTAAAAAAATGGAAAAATTATGAATTATTCCATTATGCCTATCACTACTTTCTACACTATAAGTAAAACACAGTATAGATTACATCTTAAAACCACAACGAATAAACCAATGCTGTCAAAGGCAACAGCGGACAACGGCGGATTTGAAGCTGTAACATTAAAGACTGAACAAATACAAAAGTAAAGTTTATGGAATATTCAGTATGATCTGCTGAAAGATATAGCGATATAAAGGATCCCCATCAAAGTTGTAGAAATCCTCAAAAATTATCAGACTTAGAATGATACCTTTGTTTTCCGTTCCAACGATTATATCTTTAGGAGATGAACCGCCTTACTCAAGATTTCTCTAGCTATAATTCATTTAATGGGCGTATAAGAGAATGCAACGACAGAAAACATTTCCTGTAGCTGTTTCCTGGTGGAATTGTTAGAAAAATTATCTCGGTTGGTGTAATTTAATAATTAAAAGGGACCTGAAGTTACGACTTCGGACTACTCGGTGAGACGGAATAAGCAGTGGTTTATTATTAATGCGGCAGAAAGGAGATTTGAATTTTATATTAAAAAATTAGATTAATTTTTTTTTTAATTAATTACTCTTTGATTGTATCGAAAAGGTTTCGCTGCTGAAAGTTCACATCAGTTTGCCCGGTTGGTTAAAATTTATACTCACAAATTGACGGGTGTTGCGTCAGGCGCAAAATATTAATTTCACATCCATAATGATAACTAGATCATTCTGTTTTTATAGTGATATAAACGGCGGCATATGCGGAACAATGTTTTATTTAAACAACATAAATCAAGTGGGCGCTGATGCATATATCATGCGATAACGTATTCCATTAATTCGCGCTGCAGATATGTAAAATTCACCGTTCCATGCGGGCACATGCCGACTGACCTGGAGCAATTAAGATTGTGCAATTCTCCCGGTGCCATAATATACGAAACAAATGTAAGAAAAACGGAAATGGAACATATACATAACCGTACGACTGGTTCTATATAAGGTGTACTTAAGTACAATATAGCCCATCACCTCTCGCTTGCTAATGAATATCAAGTTTTTATTGTACATTAACTGAACAGAGAGTGCCTAATATAGGTATATGCGTTCAACCTGACTAGACCAATCAAATTTAATGGAACGAAAACTGTGAAGTAGTGATGAAACAGATAAACCAAATTGCAGATCTTTTTTATGGAGTCTCATTTATCTTATCGCTTTTTTTCCAATTTTTACTTCTCGCTATGAAATATTCCATTAGAAATCATCAAAAATAAACAATAGCTATACAGAGTGTTTTGAAACATCGTTTAAAAATTTTAAGGGCATGTAGTACGATCGAAAATAAGGTTAAAAGTCATAATAAGAAACATATGTTCACAAATCAACCGTTTACGAGATAATAGCGAGTGTTGCATGGATATAACATATCCCAGTAAATAGGTGCTTATCAGCTATTGTTTTATGACAGTTTAATTTGACGTTTTGTGCAATTTGTAGCAATTACAATGGTGGCGTATTCTAATGCTGAAATGAGCGATATGGTGTTCATGTACGGTCGTGCTAATGGGAATTCTTTACAAGCACGTCGCTTCTACGCTGAAACGTTTCCTGATCGCCAACTGCCTTCGCATGTGATGTTTCAGACGGTGTTTCAACCACTAAGAGAAACTGGTTCGTTTGAGATATTGGACGGCAGAGAATAGCATGTACTCCACAGATAGAAGATCGAATTTTGAATATTATTGATGAAAATCCCGAAACTAGTGTTAGAAGAATTTCGACTCAAGTGGGTGTAAGCAGCAATCTTGTTTGGAGAACTCTTCATGAGCAACTCCTACACCCCTACCATATCCAACGGGTACAAGCCCTTACTGCTCCGGATTATCAAGCGAGAAGGGCTTTCTGTGAGTAGTTTTTGCGAACAGCTGCTGATCGGCCAGATTTCACTGATACCATCCTTTTCACTGATGTGCCTGGTTTTACTAAAAATGGAATATTTTATTTCCACAACAATCACGTTTGGTGTGACGAGAATCCTCATGCTACCGTTGAAGCCAGGCACCAGCAACGTTTCTCTCTAAACATCTGGTTAGGCATGATAGGGGAACGGTTGTCAGGACCGATTATTTTGCCACATCGCTTAACAGGTCCTGCATACCTGGAGTTCTTGGAAAATACTTTACCTGAACTTTTTGAAGATTTACCTATAAATCTAAGACTGAACCTCTGGTTTATGCAAGGTGGAGCTCCACCGCACTTTACGCGTGCTGTTTGAGAACATCTTAACAATGAATTTCCTGGGAGATGGATAGGGCGAGCAGGTCCCATTGCTTGGCCTCCAAGATCTCCTGATCTAAACCCGTTGGACTTTAGTATCTGGGGTTATTTGAAAAGTTTAGTGTACGCAACACCGGTAAACGATCTTCCA
The DNA here is from genome assembly GCA_004143645.1 of Protaetia brevitarsis. Classification (NCBI taxonomy): domain Eukaryota; kingdom Metazoa; phylum Arthropoda; class Insecta; order Coleoptera; family Scarabaeidae; genus Protaetia; species Protaetia brevitarsis. The sequence goes on from RXPK01000698.1 coordinate 10,298, forward strand.
GAGTTGCGCCAACGAATAGAACACTGTTGCCAGATAATACGAGAAAAACCCTTGTTTTTTGAAAGAGTGCGCGCTTCCTTTGAAAGCAGATGTAGATCCTGTGTCGAAATGGAAGGACGTCATTTTGAACATCTTCTCTAGTTATAATCTATTTTATGTTAAAATGCAATAACATCTTAATAAAAACCGCTAAAGCAAACTTATTCTGCAATTGCGATAAAATGGCTGTATCATGTAAACAGTTAATTTGTGGACATATGTTTATCATGACTTTTAACCTTATTTCCGATCGTACTACATGCCCTTAAAATTTTTAAACGATGTTGTATTAATTAAAATTAAAAAAAATCTATTTCGATAACCATTTCAAATACAAATTGTAGAAACTACACTGTTGAAAATTTTAACACTTTTTTGACTAATTTAATAGTCAGGAGAGGTCCACACTCTTTTCGTGTTATTTTGTCGAGAACTATAGAAGTTTAAATTTGACGAGCAAAGATAGTCAAGTATTGTCTATTGCTAAGGGGTTATTTTGTCCAACTGACACGTGGAATTATAAAATACTTCTAGTCACATTTTATTTGATCTAGACTAGACAAATTTACTAGCTGTTTAACTAAATGAATGCGATCTATTGGGTGTTTTAACACCATTTTCTAAACACAACGTCTTTTTAATATGCAACTCCTATTTCTCAGTGCTATAATATTCTCTCTTTAAGATGTTTTCTCAATTATAAATATGCAAAACCACTCATTCACAAGTTTTGGTTTCAACTAAACGTACCAATTTTAAAATGATTTTTTGAAAACCATTATAAAATTTAAGTCAATGTTTATGCTATTTGATTCAAGTCTAAACTAATTGCGTAAATAGATGTTCCCAATACATCTTTAAGATGTTGAAATTTTTTATGCCCACTGGAATTAACGTTTAATAACACGAGGTTACACTTTGCAAGTCAGTCACATTTGGTGGTTTGTTTGGATATGTTAATACGGAGAATCAAACACGAAAATAGATACACGTGCAATGCAGGTGGTGCGTATAATGCAATACTGTATTAGAATAGGTGGGTTTCTATATTCTATCCGAGGGAAAAATCTGATTGGTTGACGCTTCTGAATGTCTAGAAAATAGTCAATCCTCATATTCTGAACAAAGAATTCACACGAAATTCTAGTAATTTCTGTTCTATTAAATACGCGTAGTCAACTCGTCTGGCAAAGTTTAGAAAATCAACACTAAAATATTTGACTAGCGCAAAATTAACGCCAACACCGTAATATTTCAACAGTGTATAACAAAACATAATAATACGAGTTAAATGAAAATAGGAAAAGAATGAATATAAATTATTCTAACAAGCAAAATAAGTCACCTCCGATTTTGTTAAAATTTGCAGGCATGTAGAGCAGTGAGAAATACTTGCCTCGTATTTTTTTAGCTGCTGATATTCACTTGCAGGGGAATCACACCCTAAAACACATTTTCAACCCAGATAACATGTAGCTTATGACAAAAGCTTTTCACTAGCTTGCTTAACTTTGCATTGTCGACGACAAGCTTGCCAGTGAAAGGTTATGACAACGTTGTAACAAGGTTATTATATCATTTACGGTGACTTTGTGTATTTCCGGAGTGATTCGGCCTCAATCGTTTACCGAGTATTTATTTTTTTTTTAGTTTAACCGCCATTCCGCATCCTGTATTCGTGCTTTTAGTATTTCCAGATCATGCGGCAGGTCATTTGCGTTAACTTTTTGCTCTAAAATACTCCGCAAAAAATCAAGAGGTGTCAAGTCAGGTGATCTAGCAGAAAAATTTATTGGACCAAATCTTCCCATTCATCTTTCTCTGATCTGTCAACTACTGCCGTACCAAAAGCGTCGCATGATGACAATGTCCACAAATTAACATGAAAATGTTTCAAGAGAAGGGTATCATTTATTGAATTTAGAGTTTACTGTTAACAGAAAAAGTTCTTTAACAACATAAAATTAGTTAAAATACAAAATTTTAAGTCTAAAGTTTGAGTATTATGATTGTATGTTGGTAACTTTAATTGAGATAACGTATTATCTGGAAATTAATGTAGATAATCATAATTAATCTTGGCAATCAAAGGTTGTTGTGTTGTCTAATAATATCGAACTGTAAAACGTCATCAATGTTTTGGAATTTGAAACGTATCTTAGCGCATCGACTATAGACATGTTTCACGATAAATTCCCAAACACTGCATTATCGCGCAAAGCACTGCGCAAACTTGTGCATAAGTTTGATTTAACTGGATCTGTAGTCAATGTTAAGAAACCCAAGAAAAAATACAATGAAGACGATACGGCTACACTTTTGGCAGTAGATTCAGTGATAGAAACACCAAAATTATCCTTACGGAAACGATGACAAAGACTGAATATTAGTAAATCTCATTTGCAGAGAATTTTTAAAGAAAACAGAGTAATTTTTGTATACAAGATGCTGTGAATGAGATAAATGTACCATAAACCATACGCAAAGTCTATGGTGAATTTATTAAAAGGGCGGAGGTATGTGTGGAAGTTGAAGGTGGCCTTGTAGAGTAATGTTTGTTGACTTTAATTAATTGAAATTTTGTGCTTAAACTACAAAACATGCAATAAATGATACTCTTCTGTTGAAGCATTTTCATGTTATCTTAATTTGTGGACATTCTGTACATTTAATCTTAAATTTTCCGATGGTTAATTTATTTACTCAACAAGCAGAACTGATTATTTTATAAAGAATTACTTTTTGTCGTAAAATCAATAATAATTTTTTTTTCCTCTTGTCAACTTCATTCAGGGACACACGGTATATATTATACATACTGTACACTGAAATACAAAATTCACAATCTCTAAATTTTCTTTGTGAGCGAATAATATATCTAATTTAAATATCTGAAGCAGCGCTTTACGAAAACTTGAGCGCCTAATGAAACAAGGGCCACAAGACAAAGACCAGAGAAACATTATCTTCATTAAAATAGAGAGAAATAATATTTTAGGGAGACATGAGTTTTGAATTTGGCTGTACATGTTTCCCTGATTTCCACAATAATTATTTCTTTCTTCTTGTCATACCATTTGTAAGTATATTATAAAGAACATATTTTGACCGAATACTTGGCAATTATTCCCGTAAAGATCATACAGATCATGAGCATTTTTTTTATTTACAATGTCTATTATTCAATTAAACTATAGCAGCATCTGTCATTTTGGTCGTTTCTCCACCTCCCGCTTTGATAAATTGCTTCTTTTCTGCAGCTGTCTGTTTTCTTGCTTTTTTTTTATTATTATAAAATCGTTTAAGAACATTTGCGCACTGGTATGTGCTTGAAACGGCCTTAAATTCACCTTCAATATCCTTCTACACATTTTCTTTCGTTTCCACTTCCACTATTCTTCTTTAGTAAAGTTAACTGATTTTTTTCTGCTTACCCTATGATATAAAGCTATTAACACGGATAACAACTATTTTTAAAATCGTGCGTTACAGTGCAATGCTATTCCTATTTAATTCATAATTGTATTTCATTTTTAATTCCTTAATTCCAATGTTAATCTCAAGTGGTGCGAACGCACTGAGAAAAATCGTTCAAATAACTTGTATGTCTGGCGTTTATATATCTGGAATAAGTATATTTTAGTTGCCGGAAACAAAAAAAACTATTGTAAATACCATTTGATTTGGAATAACCTCTAAACTCACGTTTTAAAGATAAGTATTTAAATATAGTCCTAAATGTACTTGAATTCAGTTGATATGCTACAACTCCTTGATGCAAATAAGTTTTACTATCTTACTATCCATGTGTTTTTACTGATAATAAATAAATTTTTAATTACAGCAAGTTGGTTCTAGAGTGTTCTTGGCAATTAATTTAGTTATTGGGATCAAAAATATTTTTATTTGCATAACTTCGGTAGTTTAATGCAGTGGTTCTCAAACTGTGGTACGCGAAAATTTTTAGGGGGTACGCGGCCGGCCAACAATAAAATAAAACAACCCGGGACACGTATGGACACGTTGACGTGCGCGCGCCACTAAGGGCTTAGTCATCAGAGTGGGGCTGTGTGGCCGGCCAATCACTCGTGTCACTGCACTGCAGTAGCATTGCCTGTTATTACAAGCTCGCTCTCAGTATTGTGTTATTTTTGTGGTGTGTTGTGTTATTCTGCGGACACTCAATCCTGTTGAAACACGTTTACGGACATCTGTTTGAAAACTGAGTCAGGTACCACGTAAGTGAATTTTACAATAAAAATTAACAATGGATAAATGGCTCCTAAAGAAAAGGCCTCATGAAGATCTACATCAAAATTCTGGGCCATCAACTTCACAAAATGAAAGTAGACCTGAACGTCTTGTTACTAATGAGCAGCTCAAGGAAAAATAAAAAAAACCCGAAAAACTGGCAAATGAATATAAAAGTAAAAGAGAAAATATGACGAGTTGTACTTAAAATTAGGTTTTACTTTGGACTGGAAGCTCAGACGAGCCTAATCCACAATGCGTTGTTTGTTCAGAAATTTTATCAAACAATTCTATGAAACCTTCTCTTTTAAAACGCCATTTTGAAAGCAAACATGAGAACTTAGTCAAAAGAGTTACGGGTACTTTGAACGTCTTTTGGAAGATTTGAAAGTAGGAAAAACACGATAAAACACTTTTCTGGTGCAGAACAAAATGAAAGTGCTCTAAAAGCTTCTTACAAAGTTAGTCATTTAATTGCGAAGTCTGGTAAAAACCATACTATTGGCGAAAACCTAATCCTCCCTGCCGCAGCAGAAATTGTTTCTTGTATGTTTGGAGAGAACGAGGCAAAAAGAATTATAGCAATTCCATTATCAATGATACAGTTTCAAGGAGAATTAGTGATATGGCGTATGACACAAAAGAACAACTTGTTGGAGCAATTCGAGCTAGTCCTTGCTTTGGTATACAACTCGATGAAACCACGGATGTCGCTGGCCTAGCCCAACTAATCGTTTTTGTACGTGGCATTTTTCAAGATGAAATATTTGAAGATATTTTATTTTGTAAGATACTTAAAACATCGACAAAAGGTGAAGATATTTTCAATTTGTTAGATTCTTTTTTTCCGAAAACCAGCTCGAGTGGAAAAACTGTGTGTCAGTGTGTATGGATGGTGCTAAGGCTATGAGCGGTCACATCACAGGGCTGGTAGGCCATATTAAAACGGTTTCAACTGAGTGTAAGTTCACTCATTGTGTCTTCACCGAGAGGCTTGGTGGCTAAGCACCTCCCTGATCAACTTAAAGATGTCCTTGATCAGAGTGTGAAAATTGTGAACTTCATAAAAACTAGGCCCCTAAAATCTCGTTACTTTAAAATTCTATGCCTCCATGAGAACTTATTGCTACATACTGAGGTACGATGGCTTTCTCGGGGAAATGTTTTGTCCCGTGTATTTGAACTCCACAAAGAATTACATATTTTTTACCGAACACAAATCCCATCTGTCTTCTGTACTTACTGATTTGATTGGCTTTTGAAGTTGGCTTATTTAAGTGATATTTTTGGAAAACTCAACATCTGGAATTTATCCATGCAAGGCAGTGTTTTTGATTTTTTAATATAGAAAAGAAAACTGATGCAATGGCAAAAAAGATCATTCTCTGGGAAAAACAAATAGAAAATAACAACTGCGAGCCGTTTGAAAGATTACTTACATTTTTGCAAGATAATGAGAAAAACATATCTGATTTCACTGAACTCAAGACTCAAATGGGCCAGCATTTGAATGCATTGAAGATCCGCATAAGAGAGTACTTTCTACCTTTGGAGAAACAGTATAACTGGATACGTGACCCCTTAATGCTGATGCTATGGACACTAACCTGACTATCTTTCAAAAGGAACACCTCATTGAAGTATCATGTGATCCCGCGTTGAAAAACAATATTTGGACTGCTGGTACTACATTGTTAGATTTCTGGATCGGTATTGGGAAGGAATACAAAGAACTGTCAAGCACTGCTGTTAAATTTCTTGTTGGGTTTTCCACCACTTATTTATGTGAAAAGGGTTTCTCAAGTTTAACCTATCTTAAAAATAAATCTAGAAACAAATTAAATGTTGAAGATGATTTAAGATTGTATTTAACCAAGTTAAAACCCAATTTTGATAAACTGTGCAAAGGGAAACAAGCTCACCCTTCTCACTAATCTCTTTGAAAGTAAGCGCTTTTTGTTCTTTAAATTTTGTGTGTGTTTGTTTTTAATGTAATAAAAATGTTTGTAAACAATATCTCTTTGTTTTTATTTAAACATGATGCGTAATTCAGTTTCAAAGGTTAACACTAGAATGTTGAAGGCTTTAAGATTTGTTTAATATTTTAATTATAGTTTACTTAGTACCGGTAACTGAGAAGGGGTACCTAAAATGTTTTGTGGGTAAAAAGGGGTACAGTGTCTAAATAAGTTTGAGAACCACTGGTTTAATGTATTCGCTGGGTTAAAAAGTCGTTAGATTCTGTGTTCATTTCCCTTTTAAGTGCTATAAGTGCCGAAAGCATTGACACAAACGCAGCGAATGTCGAGAGAAAAGTGAGAGCAAAAGTATCAATGTAACAGAAGAAGAAACGGAAATAGCATTTCTAGGAAACACAGTTACATGGAAAGAGCCTAAGGTTGGTAGTAGTGAAACAGCTGTAGGTGCTGTAAACACCACACATGTTAGCAATAGTGAGTTCAATAACTTCAACAAAATGGTGACACTTATTGTCGATTCTGGAGCTACAAAATATGTGATAATGAAGATAATGTACAAAATGTGAAATCTCAACTTTCAACAGAATTTCAAATGAAAGATTTTTCGAGTAGCAGTAAATTTATGTTTTTGGCGTTGGAAATTGAGAATATTGGTAATACTATACATATCTCACAACAAAAGCTTATAGAAAAGGTGCTTATGAAATTCAATATGTTAAATTGTAAAGGCTCCTATATACCAATGCAACCAAAATTAAATTTACAAATGGAAAAAGCTTCAAATTTAAATGTTCCTTATAAGCAGCTCATTGGAAGTTTAATGTATATAATGTTAGTCTCAAGGCCTGATTTATGCTTTTCAATTATGTATTTTAGTCAGTTTCAACATGTTTTTGGTATAGAACATTGGAAGCATTTAAAAAATGTATTAAGATATTTACAATATACAAAAAGTTTTTACTCTTAAATATTCTCAGTGTAATGTAAAGTTAAAGGTTCAAGCCTATGTTGATGCAGATTTTGCCAATGATGTACATGAACGTAAAAGTATCAGTGGTTTTATTTTGAAATCACAATCAGTTCTGTGGAAAAGTAAAAAGCAAACAGTTGTTGCTCTTTCTAGTTCTGAAGCCTAGTATGTAGCATTGGCAAATTGTGTAATTGAATGTTTATTTCTGAAACAATTATTGGAAAATATGTTAAAATTAGAGATAAAATCTATCAGTGTATGTGAGGACAATCAATCAAGTATTATGATGGCATCTACACTCGAAACTAAAAGATCGAAACATATAGATGTAAAATATCACTTTATTAGAAATTATGTATCTACAGGTATTATTATAGTATATTAAAAGACAAGTTTCATTTTGACGTTTCAAAGTACGAATTCAGAGTTGAATTTAACTGAATGAGTGCTTTAATGTCAAATGAAACGTGTCTTTTATGCTATTTTTTGCAATTAGTTTTAAAATTTCTCTTTTTGTAAAAGCAAAACGAGAAAAATTTGATAATCTAGGGAAATTTTGTGGCGGTTGTCACCAGTTGTCACCTTGGTTTGGCACAAGACTTAAATTGACAAGTTAATTTAAAATTGAGACATTTTTGAAATTTGTTATATATTATATTACTAAAGTAACTATATTATAATATTTAATATGAGTTCTACAACTTTTTCATGCACTCCGCCTGAAATACGACAAATTGCTGAAAAAACCATTAATAATTTACTTCCGGAGAAATCGTACACCATGTATCAAAAGCGATACAAAAATTTTGAAAAAATGGTGCAAAGAAAGGAAATTCTTCATATTTCTGAGAACGTCTTACTTGCTTATTTTGAAATGCTACGTAAAGATTATAAATCGTCATCATTATGGTCGATTTATTCGATGTTAAGATCGTGTTTAAATGTACATAGAAATGTGGATATATCAAAATATATGAAACTTCAAGCATTATTAAAACGGCTATCTAAAGATTATCAAACAAAAAAATCTAAAATTTTAGAAGAAGAAGATATTCATAGATTTTTGAAACAAGCCGATGATAAAATATACTTAGCTATAAAGGTTAGTGTTGATTTTATTTCGTTACTTTTTTGTAAATTCTTTATATTCTAGGTTATTTTGATAATAGGATATAATGGAGCCTGTAGGCGAGAAGAATTAATTAATATATGTGTGGAAGATTTCCAACACAATTCCGATTCCATTATAGTCAACATACCTAAAACAAAAAACAATGTACCCAGAATGTTCGTAGTGACTGATGTAAACTGCATCGAACGAAAAAAATATAATAATCTGCGGCCTAAAACAGTTACTCACAAACGTTTTTTTCTTTACAAACTTATCGTCATGGCTGCTTAATTAATAGCCCTATCGGTATTAACACCATGGGAAATGTTCCTAAACAAATTGCCAGTTTTCTTCATTTACCAGATCCTCATCTTTATACAGGACATTGTTTCAGAAGATCCAGTGCGACACATATAGCAAATACTGGAGGTGATATTTTAACTATAAAACGATTAGGTGGCTCGAAAAGCACGGCTGTTGCTGAAGGTTACGTTGCCTCTTCTATGAAAAATAAAATTGATGTTGGAAATATGTTTGCACAGGAAAATAATGTGAATCTACCTGGAATTTCTGGGAATGGTTCACAGTTTGAGTACTCCAACAGAAGCAATATCACTATCGCAGAGAACGATAATTTTCAACAGAATGTTTCTACTGCACACGGTATCACTATCACTTCGAAAGATAATTCAAACGTTAATATAAATGTTGATAATAGTTGTACTATTTCAAAGATTAATTAAAAATATCAAATCTTACAATGAATTTTAATATAATAACCTCAAACTTGCTTACAAAATGTCATATTGACATCTCCATTTCTGTTGCAATGTGACCAACTTAAAATAAATCTGCTTAAATGTTCCATTTCTATTACGCAACTAGTGCTGTAATAGCCCTATTACGGCACTAGTGGAATAAATGGTATGGTTACGGCACTAATTGCAAAAAATTAATATATGTACCTACTCATTAACAGTGTGCCGATATCATGACCAAGGCCCTGAGCAGACAGAAATTAGAGTTGTTTCGCAAAGTACTTGGAGTAATCTAGTTAATTGTAAGATAAAAGCAATCACAGAGTTGAAGGGGGTTGTGGATATTGGCAATTCTGTCATATTTAAAAAGGTAATGCGGCTATATTCAAGGGAGAAGAATATATAAGTGGCGTTGCGTTGTACCACGTTGTACTCTTTTTGTAATCAAATAATTGTTTAATAACTTCTAATAAAACAAAAGACGCCAGCAGAATCATTCCCTTCACCTCGCAGTAAACGGAATGAGGGCTATATTGAATTAATTTAAATTGAAAAGCCCCCCGAAAGGGCTACGTAAACGGTGCAAGTCCGCTATTGGAACTTTTTTCTATTTCTCACCGATTAAAATTTATTTTAAAATTTGGGCCGAATTTCAAAGTCAAATTATACCCCGTAAAGTTTAAAGTTCTGCAGCAACAGAAAGTGTCCTTGAGTAACACTCTATCGGTCTTACAAACTCACAAAATTTCATTATAATCTATCATTTATAGTTCTTGAGGTTCCACTCTGATTTAGCGTTTTTATCCAACTTTTAGAGATGTTTAATACCATGTTCTTCTTCCTTTTTTGTGAGTTACAGAAGTACGCAAACAGCAAGGGTCGTGTCACTTCATTATTGAAGATAATCCAATCATACATGGAAAGAGAGATGTTCAGTTGTACAAACCATCGCCCCGGCGAATTTGAAAAGGTGTCTAAAACAATTTGCATTTGTTTGTTCAGCGGATTAAAGCTGTAATTCCCAAATATTCCGGCGTCGGTCGCTTCTATGTGTTTTAATGTTCATGTTATTTGCGTTAGATAATCTCCCAATTATTACTTTTTGGTTCTGGAATACAATACAACCGATGCTTCTATAAAAAGCAAAGAAAACCAGTGTTTTTTTTTTAATTAAAAAAGAACACGGACATATCGCAGTCGCAATGGATGGATATCGCATCTAACGATTTCGCTATGATTCATTTTACCATTTGCCAATACTACTAGAACGTGTTTCTCTCTAAGTAAACCAATTATGTGATGATTGAATAGCAGTGGCCATTATTCAAAGATAGGGGGACCTGATATACCCCCAGACTAGCAATTCGTAATTTTACATTTGACGTTTAGATTTAACAGTAGCCATTCCGATGCGTTATTCGTTCACGTCAGCTTTCAGGATTTAAATATTCTAACATTTGGGGAATTTTAAAAAGAATCTTTCATCTCATAAACTAAAATAACGGATTTACAAACATAGGTGTTATTACTCTGTATTTCTATTACAGAAGTAGGGGAAGGTGGGGTAAGATGGGAACACTGCAGCTTTAGAACACTGCATCAGGATTGCAAATTGATATGCAAGGTTCTAAGTACGCTTGTTGTAATCTTTAAACATTTATCTGCTGATGGATGAATTTACAATTTTTCGATAGGTACTCTTGATGTTGTGAGAAAATTTTGAAGAGAAATGTGTAAATACACCATCTTGCCCCACCATGGGGGCAAGATGCAAAGCTTAAACTCTTTAAAGCGGAACTACTTAAAATAAAAAAAAAAAATACAATAACGATAAAAATATTAAATTCTGTCATCAATCAATGTCTCAATTGTGAAGATTAATCACAATTGATGAGACAATAGAAGACGAACTCATCCACGTTATTCGCATAACCTCCATGTACCCAACCTCGCCATCCATGGCATTGTATTAATACTTCCCCTTACAATACAAACATACAGCGTCATCTTCAATACTCAATGGTATACTAAACCAACATGGTCTGGACGTTATCTAAATTTTAAGTCTTCACAACCTTTATCTCAAAAAGTTAGTGTTCTTATTAGTTTAGCTGACAGAGCAATAAAATTAACAAGTCCAGTTTTTCGATCAGATACTATTAACAAAGAAAAAATATTCTAGAACAAAATAATTATCCAAATTTTCTTATAAACAAAATATTCAAACAAAGAATTTTTCTTTTTTATAATAAATCAACAAACAATATAAATAATACTCAAACAATTACAAAATTCATAAAAATTCCTTATGTTAAACATTTATCCGAAAAAATAAATCAAATTTTCAAACCATATAATTACAAAATTGCCTATCAAAACACAAACAAATACAAAACCAAATCTATTCAAAATTAAAATCAAAAATTGAAAAATGTAAAACATCACACATAGTTTATAAAATAGACTGTCAAAATTGTAACGGTGTATATATAGGTGAAACCATGCAATATTTGAAAAATAGAATAAAAGGACACAAATATAATAAAAATCTTACAGCTTTAAAAAAACATGAAATAACTCAAAATCATACGTTTGATTTCAACAACGTAACAATTTTAAACAAAGGACAAAATTTAAAAACACGTAATATACTTGAAATAATAATGAATAATTGAAATAATTCAAATTTATAAACATAAAAATGCAATCAATGATAAAACCGATATACAATATTTCACAAAATTATATAATTGAATTTTATAATTAAAATACAATATTTTAAAGAACCATTTAATTACACAAATTCAAAACAAATAATCAAACATCCTATTTTAAAATGCAATCTTTAAATAAAACATAATAATATATTCAAAATCATAGTAAACAAACAATTTGTCATTTATTAAACAAAAACATTTTATTTATAATTTACAATTACATTTGTTTATATATACTTGAAAAAGCTTTTCAATAAAGCGAAACGTCGTATTCATTCATGTTTTTAATATTGACGACCTAAAAACCAAGAAAAAGAAATTAAATATTATATACATGGTCATTGTTGGATTGTTGTCTTTCGCTTGTTACGCTTTGATTGAACCTGTAATTTATTCCTAACATGATAAATAGGCAGTATGTCTTCGAGAAAGCATAATGGCATATCCAGGCATAACGGATCAGACTGAAGAGTGAGATAGTAATGTCCCTATGTTGCCCCATACCAATAGCCCCATCTTGCCTCTTTGGGACATTTTCTGGTTATGTTATAATAACATATTAAATATTTAAAATAAGCAAATAACGCATTATAGAAAATACATGCAATACATGTCAATTAATAAGCACAAAAAAGTGTAGTTGTAAATAATTTACTTATACTTCCGATACTGGCCGTTGAACTAACCATCAAATAATAACGAAATTCTGGAAATTGTAAAGTTCACGCACAAACAGCAATAACTTTGTTATTACCGACTAGTAAAGTTTCCTACATTACAACAAACATAAAACAGCACTTGTCGATATTAGGACTGCTATTATTTGACAGATGCTTACTGCCGTTTTGTAGATAAGACGATGTCCCCATCATGCCTCGTAGCCCCATCTTGCCCCACCCTCCCCTATATTGAAATAGCTAAAATTTATTGTGGGTGTATATTAAAGGCAGTGAAATCAGCCCTATAGACTTGGCTACTTTTTTTTCTGAAGAGTAGACTTATAAACCGTAGTCGACAAAAATTAATTTTAGTATAGGGATCTTATACTATACATAAAATGACCTTCCAATACGCACCGATACCAAAGTTGAAACGATATAGAATGTTACACAATGTAAAAAATTGAGGTAATTTTTCTTGTTAAAAAAATCACTTTTTTTTTAACTTTCCACAAATTCCTCGATAGTGTAATAACATTTTTCGAGAAGAATTTTTTTACTGACACTTAAATTCTCTCAACGATTGCAATTTTTATTGCCTGAGGTAATTTGTTAAAAAATATTACTGCTCTATACCTGGGATTCTTCTCGTATAACTTCGTAGTATGAGAGGGTACTGCTATATAAGTCTAGGCAATGGCGTGTATGCATTACCTTATAAATATCCCTGTTTTTGACGAATTTTTATTATTAATTACAAGAAACGACATACTCAGGACAAACCGTATTCTATAAAATCTTACTTGGGATGTCCGGAAATTTTTGTTTTAAAACGACAGTGCATAAGCGACATTCGAAAATACCTATAAAATTACAGAATAAGGCCCCAGGTATACGACAAAATCCAAAAAAAAAACCAATACATTATAGCACACTTCTGCTGCACAATAGCACAAACATAAAAACAAATCGCATCCATTTTCCGCTTGTTTTAAATTTTTCATATCACATTGCTTACAATTTACAAGATTGCGAATTTCCCTAACAATAAGTAAAAACAGTCAAATGCCACACTCGTTTATTACTGTATTTAGAAGTAAAGTAAGTAAGTATGTTATTAATCTATAATAAAATCAGATAAATCAAAAAAGAAAAGAAAAAATAATTTACAAAGAATTGAGAAAAATAAATTATCATAAGAAAATAAATCAAAATCAAATTATCCCAAGAACCATTAACAAATTAATCTTAATTTGGTAATAACCAAAAATAAAACAAGATCCTAATTAATAATAAAAAAATAAATTAAGCACTTTTGTTCTACAAAGTAATAATAAATTTTGAAGGTTCATCCTAAATAAAAGAAAAAAAATATGTAAATAATTCTAAAATCATAAATAATTAAACTAAAATTCATCTATTGAATAGCAACACTTATTTAAAAGATGTTTTTGGAAATTTGCTCTAAAAATATTAAGATTTTCATTTGTCTTTAGTTATGAGGCAACATATTAATTAATCTATGGCCCACATGCTCATAAACCTTTCCCACAATGCTCAAGTTAAATTTAGGAATTATGAAAATAATGCTTTTGTCGGTATTGTATGAATGGTAAGTATCATTAGTTGGATATTGATTTTATTCTTGTGAACATGGCACAACGCTTCTAAAATATACATCTGGACACAGCAATATGTTGCATACTTGAAAAGAATGCTTACAGAAGTGGTTAGGTGAAATACAATAAATGACTCTAATTAAACGCTTTTGACCAAGAAAACTGGCTGACACCACGGTGAATTCCCCATAAAAGAATACCATACATCAGTCTAGATTGAATTCGGCAAAGTAGACAGCAAGTAGAACACTAGCGAACACACTGTTTCTAAGGGATCTGAATAAAAATGCTTTGCTGTTAATAGTTTTTGCAAGATCTTTGCAGTGCTCTTCCCAAATCAAACTTTCTTGTAGGTGTACTCCAAGGAACTTCATCGATGAAACACCCTGAAGCAATCTACCATTAATTTCTATTGTAGCTGTAGTATCATGCCTTTATCTCGTATGAAATACCATGAAATTAGTTTTTCTTTCATTAATAAGCGCTTGTTGGCAGAGCACCAGGTGTACATATCTTTCATGCTGTGTCAGTAAGTCTTTCGTATCCATAAGATCAGCACCAGACGGTTACTATAGTGGTATCATCTGCATACATTAAAACACAAGCCGTGGATATAAATTCTACTAAATCATTTGTATACAGATTAAACAAGAGAGGACCAAGAACGGAACCTTGTGGGACACCGTAAGTGGTATTTCATCTAGTATTAAGTTAATTAGGTCTATGTCAAGTGACTATGTTTTGGTTACATTGTTCTACGCTACATCATGCATTGTTTTGTGCAATTGTTTTTACAACGTTGCCAATTGAAGTACCTCCTGCAATTCCTACTTTCAATTTTCTCAGTCATCCTTTGAAACACAAAAGAAAAAAAGTACTCCAATAAGCGTACCATGCAACAAATAAGAAATCGAAAAGAAACCAGCCTGTACAATACTAATGAAGTGGGTTTGATCTTCTAGTAAAATACATTTGCATTAAATTCGAGAAGCACATACCTGCAAATATTATATGTTTTTAATTTAAACTATTTTTCACCAGATTATTACTTACCGATATTAACATTTCCCAATATTTTAGCAAACGAACATTATTAAAATTTTATAAATTAGGTGTAGATGGGCAACCAAAATTACTTGCGAATTATGTAGATAGCCTGCACAGATGTTACTTTTCCCGTGATGCATTTTTCCATATTGGGGTAAATTCTCATTCAAATTTTCTCTAATCAATGTTCCGCTCTAATAATTCAGATAATGTTGAAATAGTAAAACGGAATTTTGGTCTCAGTCGAAATATCGATGAATCTAACGACCTAAAGTGTATCTGCAATTTTCAGTTTATTTTATAACAAATTAAACTTGCAATTAATTTGAAATTCTAGGCGTACGTATGCATCGCAGCGACATCTATTGCATAAAAGCTTAAGCTGTAGAATCCCATGTAGGGAATTATCAGATAAAATTGTTTGTATCTACGCTCAAAACTTAAATAAATCACTTACAGCGATAACATGCTACATTGAACATCAAAATATTTACCTATTATTTTAATAAAACACGGTTTCCAGCATCGAGAAGAGAAATAAATAAAAGAAAAGAGGATTATATCAAATTTCTTTTGTAAAGAGGCAATTTAATATTTTCTCTTCGTATTTATGACTATTTATGGTAGTAAGCAATTAATTAAGCATTATCTTGTATTATATGGAATTTACAGAGTACATTCCAAATTGCATTGCAATTGCAAGTTAACCCCATCCATGGAACAACGTTTATAACAAATGGATGTACGTAAAAGCAATTTTGATGGATTAAATGTGTGTTTTTACTATGTAAAGTGAAAATTGTATTCGCAATTCAAAAAATTCTTTTGTATATGTGACAAATGATCAAACTGTTTACAGTGAGTAAAATCGTCTTTCTAACAATGAGGACTAAGACTAAATAACTATAGTTTTCCTGGTAAATGAAAAACATACATATTATTTTCTATTCATATAACGCGTTTATATGTAAACACTAAAATTAGCTAAATTAAACATCAGACGCTGTTTGAGAAAATATTGTATTTGTTGTATTGCTGTAAATTTCAGTCTTCGGTTTTCGTTGATGGGGTTAACTGTAATTCCGATTCCGATAGTAAATAAATTATGCGAAAAGTGATATTGTTTTATGATGGATAGTGAAAATTAAAAAAATATATATAAAAATGGTGCTCAAAACAAGAAAAGAAGCAACTGGGTGAGAAGAAAAATAAATTATCGAAACATGTCCGCTTTCTACAAACCAGTGACTTTTAAAAATGTACATAAAATGCAAGATTACTACGAGCTTGTCGAAAAACTCTATACGTTTTTTTGGCCATAACCTGAGGAGATGGAATGTTCTAAAAGAACTAATCACACTTTTATCATTTGACGTCGAAAAAAGAAACTGAATCCTACAGCATGGCCGTCTAGATATCTACCGGTAGATTTGCATTGAAATACAGATATACGGATGATGTATTAAAAGATTTGACAAAAATTAGTTTATTAACTTAAAATTCTGAAGAAAAAAATCAAGCATTTTTCACGAAAACAAATGGAAAAATGTGAATTCGTCACCTTAGTTTTAATGTCAATTTTTAAAGTCAGTACATCATTTGTCTCTGAACGTCAAAGAAAAAAAAATGGTTTGACGAATCGTGTGAAGATGAGAGGCTGACAGATGCTGAACATCATTCCAAGATTGATAATAATAATAATAATAATAATAATAATAATAATAATTAATAATAATAATAATAATAATATAATAATAATTAATAATAATAATAATAATAATAATAAATAATAATGTTTATTAATTACATGGACACCTTTGTGTTTGTAACATGTCAAACTAAAAAAATAAAGATAATTTAAATTAGAATTAGAATGTGCGAAAAGAAAGAGTTATCGACACAAGAAAACTATGAACACATAAATACTAATATCTAATTAAGGAAAAAAAACTACTACTACATAACTAAGTTGTATGAACAAAATATATAATTGAAGTGATAGAAATGAAAAATTATTGATATCAGTATATGCTTATATGTAAGTGGCTGTTTAGGTGAAGTGCGAAAATAATTCATCAATAGAATAAAAATTGTACTGCTTAAGGTATTGAGATAACTTAAACTTAAACTTTTTATTCGCTGTATTGGTGCTGACAACCGTCGATACTTTGTTAAAAAAATTTATACCTATACTGTGTGGTCCAACGTCAGTCAACTGCAGAGTACACTGTGGGCGATGTATATTACTTTTTGTTCTAGTGTTGTAATCATGTATTTCGGCGTTAGTTTTAAACCTGGTCCTATTTAAGTGAATGTAGGCACAAATTTCTAGAATATACAAGCTTGCCAAAGGAAGAATCCTCAGATTGGAAAAAATTGGTCTACATGAGTCACTGTGTTTAGCTGCTACTATTGATCTTACCACCATTTTCTATGCAAGAAATACTTGCCTAGAGGCAGGTGATGATCCCCACAAAGTTATGCCGTATTGGAGTCGTGATTGTATTTCGCCATAGTAAATAGACTTGAGAGTATCGAGTGATACATTATCTCGCAAGCATCTCAAAATGTACGACTTAGAGGAGATCTTCGCTGTAAGTTTAGTGCAATGCTCTATCCACGAAAGATTATCCTGCATATGAACTCCCAAAAACCTGACGCTTTGACTGCAAGTTAAAGGGACGTCGTTCACTACTAAGTCATAATTCCCCACTAGCCTTTGTCTAGTATGAAAAGTCATGAAATTAGTTTTTTGAGTACTTAAAGCTAGATTATTGGCCGAGAACCACGCTTGGAGTCTATCCAAAACATCGTTTGCTCTTTCCACAACATCAATGTCAATCAGATATCAATAATGAAATATCATCTGCATACATAACAACATATATGTCATTCAGAAAAGAAACTATGTCATTTACGTATATATTATACAAAATAGGTCCTAGTATTGTAACTTGTGGTACTCCATCAGTACAGGTAAAAGATGTGATTCAGCAGCATTCATGCCATATTTATTATAAAAAGTCAGTTTAACAAATTGCATTCTATTTTTAAGAAAAGTGGCAAACCAATTGGCAACATTACCCCGAATACCATAGTCGTACATCTTGCTGAGAAGTTTGTCATGCTGCACACAATCAAATGCTTTTTGAAGATCACAAAAAATTCCAATGGGACTTTCGCGTCGTTCAATGAGAAGCAGTAGTTCATTGCGAAGGTCAAGAAGTACAGTACCAGTGGATTGTTGCTTGCGGAAGCCATGTTGATTATGTGCAATAATTTGATATTTGTCCAGAAAACGTTGAAGTCGATCCAGCATACAGTATTCCAATATTTTGGAAATCGTCGACGTAATTGCAATATGATGTACTAATAAATTAAATAAAAAATAGATTTAACGGTATAAAAATTTAAGTGTTGTAGAAAAATTTCAATATATGTTTTCGGTAAAACCATTACAAGCAAAAGACGACGAATGTTATCAAACGCCAGAAATTATGGTTAACGCAATATTCAAAGAATATTTCGTTTGAATTTTCTTCTCAGCTTCTATTTTTCCGCGCCTGTGTTCAGTACCAACTATATTCCGCCTTAACTGTGTGTGATTTAGCAAAATTATTAATTGTTGCAAATAATGTTTTAAGTTTTTCAGAAGTAGTTACAGTACTCTAGTTATTTCTAACTCTTTCTGTGATGGCTGCGGAAAGATCGTTTTCTAAGTCAAAATTAATAAAAAAAAAACTATTCAAGAAACACAATGGAGCAAGAAAGACCTAGTGGTTATTACTTCAATTGAAAATGAAAAATACTAGTGATACCGAGCTTATCTCCTTATAGCAGTTAAAAATTCACACGCGTTTATTGAAAAGATTAAAAATATTGAACTTACTGACAATGAAGTTCTAGTTTCGTTTGATGTGAGCTCACTGTTTCTCAGCGTCCCCGTTGATATCACTTTGATTTACTTAGAAGATTTCTTGAAAGGTTGGGCAGTAATGAAGTTGATAGTTTCATTTCTTTGGCGAAGCTCTGCATGATTGATTTCTTTCAAATCAAGGGTACCTCTTACCAACAAACTGAAGCAGCAGCAATGGGTAACACCTTATCTCCCTTCATAGCTAACCTCTTTATGGGAAAATTTGAAACCGATCTTCTGAAAACTTTGGCATATTTTGCACGGGTTTGAGTTAGATACGTTGACGAGATTTTTTGTGCTTTTGACACTAGTAAGTACTCAATCAGGCAATTCGTTGAACAGCTAAATTCAAAATTTCCTTCCATTAAGTTTAGGTACCCATGAAGAGGAAGCAAACAATAGGATTGCTTTTCTCGATATGTTAGTAACAAGAAATAAAAATAAGCTAGAAATAGACATATATAGAAAGCCCACTACTAATAATAACAGATGTATTTCGGAAGATTCAAATCATTCATGGAAAAATAAACTAGCAGCTATTAACTTTTTGCTGCACTGCTTACTTAATTTTCCTCTATCTACAGAACGATATAGTAAAGAACTTAAAGAAATTACTAAAACTGCTGCATCTAATGTATTCTCACCGATTGTATACCAGGCTGTATCAGAATATAGAGTAGAATATAAATATGTAGCAGCTGTAATCATGTACAATCAAAAAGTCTTAATGCACAGGGTCTATCTGTAAGCATTAACGAGAAAAAAAATATTTTATAAATGCCGTGGGCTAGAGCCGCACCTGTGCCCAACCTAAATGCTGTTCCGAGTATACCCCCACATACCACTATCATTCAGCCATTACCGCTGTTAGTTTTGTGTGGATCGCCGCTTGGAGTGCAAGCCACTTCGAAAATTTTATTTAAATTCTTCCCGTCTTGAAAAAACGATCCTTTTCAGGAACATCATGATTTCATATACAGAAAATCGAAGCCTAATGCATCGGCAAAAGCGCGGGAATGTATAGATTCATGTTCGCGCGATATCATAGTAAAAAGGTGTGTTTGCAAGTTTTCTGTATCTACATTTATTTCAGTGTAATTCGATTCAATTCATTTTGCGTTATATGGTTAAATAAATCCAAAAGAAATAACTCAGATTCATGTGGTACCGTTTATTAACAACTAACTCTCGATTCGACAAAGCAAAGAAAAATATTTACGTTTTTGTAACTATTGAAGTCGCATATCCGGTGAAACTCGAACGTCTTATCAGGATATTAAAAATAATACTTTGTAGACTTTACGTAGAATGCTCTTAACAAAAAAGGAATGTTTATTTATATAAAGAAGAAATTTAAAATGCCTCAGTTTGGTATTTTTACAAGGGCCTTTATTTATCCAGAATGACGTTAAATGAACTTACGGCATACCATTAAGAATAATACTAAATGAGTGCAATGTATTGATACATAATACCACGTTTAGCGGGTGCTTAACATGACGTTTCCTTGCATCAGGCCCGGACTAAAGAATTTTAAGCTCTAAATTTTACTTTTATTTATTCTTTAATGATAAAATCCGGTTTCGGTGGGTTTGTACTTTATATGTCGTGTAGTTTACACCCAAGCAAAATTTACTTTTTTATTTGATACACCCTGTATAATATCATCAGAAAACATAAAAACAAAATTAAAATTAGAAATGTGAGTACATTAGAAATTAGTGACAGGAAGAATAACAAATATGTTAAATTACGATTTTATCCAAGTATGTCGTCTAAGTAGATATCCCTTCAAAGTTGGTAATTGTAGTAAAAATTGCGTGATATTAACTATCTATAATGAAGTATTTGTGTCTATAACAGTGGCAATCACAACTAAATGTGCTGCTTGGGTATGTTATATTATTCACACTAATTAATACTATTATACTATATGTTTTGTGATTTTAGTATGAAATATTAAATATCTGTTAATATATTTTAGTAGTTGGGACTATATCATAGTGTTACAAACTTTACTTTACTAACTTTTAATGCATAGCGCATTAATAAAGAACTATTTAATCGTACTTTCAAACTTATTCAAAAAAATTTAGTTGCCATTAATATAAAATGCAAAATACATTGTTCATTTAGGCAATTTTCCTGAATGATAAAATTTGTGTCATTTCTTTTCTAACAAAAAACTACTGTACCCATTGCATATTGCAAATGGACAAATAAAAAATACATATTATATACAAATAAGAACACTTGAACTTGACATTTGCTATTACCAATTATTAATTACACTACAAAACGACCTTGATTTCTTTTATTCTCTATTCTAGTGTCCTACAAGGTATGGAAGGTTCACTATTTTTATATTTATATTAAACAATTGTTATTTTGATGATGTTGACACGGAATTGATAATAAAGGTTAAAAATTAAAACATAAAATATGATCCTTTTCGGCGACTATTTACGCTGCTACCAGAAAAAGAGATTTAGATTTAGGCAATGCAATTGTAAAAAAAATTACCTTTACTTTTTCGGTTCTGGTTTAAATAACCTAGTAATGTTCTATACGCAATACAACTTATATCAAGGCTAGCCACTTCGCCCATTCATCTACAATACATATTGTCTTATTAAATTGCAGTTATTTCCTTCCTGTTTTTATGTTATTTTTTTTCTTTCTTTGTGTAGACCTGTGTGTTACTATTTGCTTTTGATATCTACAATATCTCCAGGCATTTTTTTAACTATTTACATATTAGGTAAACACGGCTTTTGAGTCTAGCCTTATCGAAAGTGATATGAATTAACAATTAAATGAAAAGCGATAAAATTTGAGCGTATGCTGCATATATATATTCAATGTTATTATTAACACCTATGTATTTTGATTGATAACCTTCGATTTAACAGTATTTTTCAGCTAGCACCTACTTTCTTATTTACTTTCAAATTTAGAATATAAATACTGGCGTGAAAAATTACAATATCTTTTTTATATCGAATATGAATGGTGTAAGAAGGTATACAATTAAAATGCTCGTAATTTAACTCATTAACAAGAAGATTATCTATAAGAACAAAATTTTTAAGAATTGGCATTTAACTCTATGTTCCGCCAATCATAATAATTCAATTTGCTTAACTTTGATATTCATGCAATTCTTCAAGGAAAAACAATTTCTAATTTACTAAACCCATAACGAACAATAATAGATTTTCGTTGTTTGTAAATATAATGTCTATACACCGTACTCTTACACTATTACTGTGTATTTATACTAAATCTTAGGTGAAAATACATCACCCCAGGATAACATTATTAATATTTTATCGTTCTTATTCGTTCTTTAAAATTATAGAAATTTGTGACGATTTTTTATTTATATTTTTTTTTATTTCTTATCTCCTTTTCCTTAGTTAAGTTTTATTTTGTCAGAATAACTATTATAAAAGATTTTTTCCTTAGAAAACTTACACAGTGACAAAAATTTCGTTCTTAAATGAAAATTGGTCGGGGTTACAAATCTTTACCTTGAAGTACAATGATCACCCAGCTCCCACTAGGAAAATATGCTACCGTTTTTCAAGCAAAGACACACGCAATATTGCGTGTGCGCAGCTGAAATCAGAGGGCTTATGAAAATAAGCCGATCTATATTGGTACAAACAACTAGTCGATACTGAGGGCACTAGTAACCTCAAGATACAATCCAGATTAGTTTGGGAATATATTCATGAACTGAATAGCATTGTAAACCGCAACAAAGTCACTTAGCTGTGGGTGCTCGGACATTCAGCAGTCGAAGGAAACGAAAAAACGGATGAGTTAGCGAGAAAGGGATCGTCTACTTCGTATATAGGTCCAGAATCTGTTGTAGAAGTGTCTTAAAACACAGCACGAGAGCTGGTAAGAAGTTGGGTCAAAGGTCAAAGAGAAACAAAAAGAACACTGGAGTTGCATTAAGCTGATCAATTTAATGCATGCGTGGTTGTTCAATAGACCTTTTTAAATTGTAATGTATTTTAAATACTTAATTTTAATGTGTAATTATTGACGAAATAACAATGCCGTATTATTATAAATTTTATATATGAAAAAATGCAATGTGGTAATTAGAATCATGAAACAATAACGATTGAAAAAGACAAATAAATTGTCGAAATGTCTTGCTACATGTAATTAGTTATTTTCATTGAGCCAATATTTCCAACAAATCAATCGTTTTAATAGCAAAAAAAAAGAAAAACAAGCAATTAATGGTTGATTTAACAACCTGTACCATAAAGAAGGATTGTTATGTTCAATCTTTTTACCATCTTGTAAATACACAACACTTTTGTCAATTTATCAAAATTATTCAGAAAATTAATTTATTAGGTAGGTATCTTTAATACCACTATTTTTTTTTCTTTTTATTATTCAACATAGATAGACGACAATAATCAGCCTAACTTTTCAACTGGCTTTTCCTACATACTAATTAAAAGTCATAACTAAGTAAACTTCAGAAATGTACTTTATTAAAACAGATAAACTGATATGTTAAAAACTGCTAATGTTTTAAAAAAATGTTCAAAACGATGGCCATCGTTTTCCATGCAGAGGCGTACTCTTTCTTAAAATGAGTTTTTAACACTACTCAAAACATTTGGTGTTATATATCGAAACGCTATTCTTATTCGCTCTTTCATATTGTCGGTGTGTTGGTGGGTATGTCATAAACAATATTTTTAATATATCCCATAAAAAAATCTGGGCTCGTTAGATCTGGAGATCTTGCTGGCCAATTCTGTGGACCTCCGCGGCCTATCCATCTGTTGGGATACTGCCTATCTAATGCCTCCCGAACGCTTATTTTAAAGTGCGCAGGATCACCGTCTAATTACAACCAAAGTCTTTGTCGAATATTAATTGGTATATTTTCCAAAGTATTGCTAAGTTATATTTTATAAATTGTAGAAACATGGCACCATTCAAGTGACCATCAAAAAAGTATGGCCCTATCACGTGCTTTCCAACTATTCCGCCCCACACATTAACAGACCATCGATGTTGACGATTTAGGGTTCTAAAGAAATTGGGATTCTCGTCGCTAAAATAATGAAAATTATGCCTATTAACTAACCCGTTGTGACTAAAAGTTAACTCATCCGAAAATAACACATAATCGAGAAAATGTTCGTCATCTCCTAACTTTTCTAGAACCCATAAACAAAATTCAAGTCGCCGATTATAATCTACTTCCAAAAGTTCTTGATGCAATTGTATGTGGTATGGGTAAAATTTGTTCATCTTTATAATTCTTCTGATGCTCCTCTGCTTATCCCAGTAGCTTCATTTATTTTTCGCTGACTTGTATGGGGATTTTCAGCAAGAGATTCGATAACTAAAATATTATTTCCTTCATTTCCGGTAATCGGTTTTTGTCGTTCTGTTTTCTTAAAACACACACTTCCTGTACTTCGGAATACTTGCAGTAAATAGTAAATTTTCTAAAGAACCCTTATCGGGATGGCGTCTGTTAGGATATTTTTGCGCATAAATCCTTGATGCTAGCAAACAATTTTGTTCACACCCTCCAATTATTAAAATTATATCAATCCTTTCTGCTTGAGGGTAATTTCTCATTGTAAATAATTAAAATGCTTTTTAAATAACCACGAACAACAATGATGCGCAACTGACAAGTTCTGTTATATGCTCATAAATATAGCATTAAAATCAAAAAGGCGAATTCTGCATTAGCACATGACAACTACAACATAGGTCATTATTTCAATTTTGATAGAGTAAAAATGTTAGCAACAGAAACTAATTACCAAAAAAGATTAATTAAGGAAATGATTAACATAAAAACAGCATTGGAAAAGTCATAGAATATACAGTAATTGCATAAATGTTGCCTGCATATTACTTGTATTATATTAAGCTATTATCATCAATTTTTTTTCAATAGCATCACACTCAGACAATTTAATTCAAAAAAAAAAATTCAATACCTTTAGCTAAAGTAAGATAGTTATTTTCAATTAGTTTTAATTCGTATTTACTAAAATCTAACCATAATATGTTTTATTTAAACTTTATAAAAACAACACATAGATTAATAAAGCTTTGTTTATCTGGTCGAAGTATGTGTGTCTTAGTGAGTTTTCACGTTATGTGTGTTCAATGTCGTTTATGAATCTTGTCTACGCGTTATTTTACTCCAATGACGTCTGATAAAAATTTATTCACTGTGGCTTATATAAGAGATTTTTGACGTTTAAAATTATATGAAAAAAAAATATTTTGAATAGTACATTAAATACACGTGAAAACAAAATTAAAACTTTCTATTATTTTATAAATTTTCCTTTATTATAGATGTTTCACTATATTGCCACTGAATAACTTATAAAACAACGAAACGTTGCAGATTTAAATAAACAACAATAAAAATGTTTTGAAATAATTTCATTTAAGGTAAATGTACCAATTTCTGACCCTTTCCTAATTACTGTATTTTTTCCTACAATAGTTTCTTTCTTTTGCTGTGTTTTAGCGTAGCTTTCGATTAAAAATAATCCCTCAGACATTTATTTTAAGTTTAAAAATCAAAATTGTTCTTCCAGGTCTTCTTAGAATCTTAAATATTGACATCATTCTATCCCTTAAAGTGTCAGTAATTGGGACTTCTACTTTAGGACCTTAAACTTCTCAAAATTAATAAATCACCATTACTTATAATTAGAGTCCGGATTATATGCAAAGTGCATATATTTTATTTTTTGCATATCTTTAATCATAGTCTATATGTAGACGTATTACACTAATTGAAGTTAATTAGCGCTAATTAGTGATTGCATATATTGCATATTTAGGCATTTCTATGCATATTTTTACAAAAGCTGCATATATTACATATTTAAGCTTTTTCTTATCCTTTCTATTAGTAAAAATTCCTAGTAATTCCTAATGTAGATCGACAACCGACAATTCTCAGAACGATAAATCTTTTACATTGGTTTCTCTAATACTTTTTTTTCCAAGAACTGCACGTGTTTAATTTCGTCTAGCAGAAGGGATGTGGTAAATGCGTTTTGTTATTATTAATTCCCAAATAAACTATTCATTCATTGAATATCTTTGAGCGAAACAGCATGTAATTGTGTTACGTTTTTAAATACTGTGCGTACATACAATGAGTATAGCGAACAAAATTTCTTTATGGATTAAGCCATATCCTGAACTGGTAAAGGATGGCGACAAAATATTTTGTCGAGCCTGCAGTAAACTGGTAAGTTTAATTTTACTAAAAGCTTTACAATTGTTTTTAAATTCTTTAACTTTTGATATAAAATGACAATTGTTGTTGTAGGTGTCTTCTGAGAGAAAATACCTGATTGATCAACACGCTAAAACTCCATCACATATTGGAAAATGTGAAAAACTAAAGCGATTCGCATGTGTGCAGCAATCTATACGTCAATGTGTATATAGCATCAACCTCACGAAACTCAGAACAAGAAGAATATAATTATAATACGGATCTGTGTAACGCATTAATTTCGTCCAACATACCATTAGCAAGATTAAACAATGTTAAATTGAAATCATTTCTGCAAAAATATTGCAAACATAATATACCTGACGAAAGTACCTTACGGAAAAATTATGTCACATCTTATTACCAGTAAACAATAGCAGAAATTCAACAATTAGTAGGGAATAATTTTATTTATATCATGGTAGATGAAAATACGGATAAGTGTGGGCGTTATATTGCCCATTTGTTAATAGAAATTCTTCATGAAGATATTGTAGGTAAATCATATTTAATTTATTGTAAAGAACTTCAAAAAACACATAATGTGACAATTGCCCAATTCGTTCAAGAAGGTTTATCAATTTCTTTTTAC
The DNA here is from genome assembly GCA_004143645.1 of Protaetia brevitarsis. Taxonomy (NCBI): domain Eukaryota; kingdom Metazoa; phylum Arthropoda; class Insecta; order Coleoptera; family Scarabaeidae; genus Protaetia; species Protaetia brevitarsis. The sequence goes on from RXPK01000698.1 coordinate 37,268, forward strand.
CTGGAAGTATACCTTGTGAAAAAATTTTACTAATGTTGTCCGACGCTGCACCATACATGATAAAAGCCGGGCAAAATATAAAAACAAATTATAGTAACATTATTCATACCACTTGTTCAGCTCATGGATTCAATCGTGTAGCCGACGACATTAGGAATCAATTCCCTTTGATTAATGATTTAATTAGCAATGTCAAAAAAGTATTTTTAAAAGCACCTTTACGAATCCAACTTTATAAGGAGCGACTTCCCGGTGCTAAGTTGTCTCCTGAATCGATTAATACGACATGGGGTACATGGTTAGAGGCTGCAATTTTTTTCGCCGATAATTTTGAAGGAATAAAAAATGTAATTCTTAAAATCACAGATAGTAACATTAACCGAATTGCTACAAAACCTTTTGTATATTAAGTCAAATTATAGCTTTGTTTCAAGTTCCATTCGTAAACTAGAAACGCAAGGGATGTCGCTCTCGGAATCAGTCGAAATAGTAGACGAATTTGATATGCTATGTAAGAAAGTTAAGGGTACAATAGGTAATTCTATATACGATGAATTTGAAAAAGTGATAAATAAAAATGCGGGGTATTTGAAATCGAAAAAAGTTAAGAAAATTTTGGAAGGTGGAACAGAGTAAACGATTTCGACTTTAATTTTAGTTTAAAATGTATTGCAAAGTTAAAAAATGCACCAATTACATCTGTGGATGTTGAAAGAAGCTTTTCTATTTCGAAACATATGTATTCTGATAGAAGACAACACTTTATTTTACACAGTCTTGAAAAACATTTAATTATAAATTGTTTTAGAAATATGTTGTGAAAAAAATTTGTGCAATAAAGTTAATGTTTAAATTTCTGCTCTTATTTATTTTATGTTATAAAATTTTGCATATATGCCCCAGGTTTATGCATATTTTCTTAAAAATCGATGCATATATATGCGCATATATTCCAGTTTTTCTTTGCATATAATCCGGTCTCTACTTATAATTATAATTATAAAAAAAACTCCAAATCGGTACGGTTTTTTCCCCAACTTCATGGTACTTAAATAAATTACGTGTAATATCTATTAATTAATCGCAGCCTACCATCAATGATTAATAGAATTAAACAAAATAAAGCAAACATACAATTATGCACGTCATAAAGTTACAAGGAAGTATTTCTAACTAAAATTCAAGTATTCCTCTATTGGCAGGCGCTTATCTGTACGTATAATTACCCACAGTAACTTCCTCTACTTAACCGGTATCTATAAAGAAAAATCACTACATGACTAAGAGAGAAAATAAAGAAAAACGAATGTGAAATTACATCTAGCCAATAAATAGAGTGAGGTCGGTTCAACATCGGCACGCGATTCCGTATCCATAGCACAAAGGTAATAGAAAATAGGCTCAGATATAAAAATCGAAACATCCCGGTTAGGCAAAGATAAAATAAAGGAATTAGCATGTCATGCCACGACGTCCCAATAACCTCCTTTTAGAGATGTAAATACACTATCCTTACAAATATTATCCTCATATTCACTGCGGTTAAACTATAAAATAAACAGATATGCGCATAAACTGCCTAGTTTAACGAAAAAAAAAAAAAATGTACGTACTATCCACTTAATGGTGAAGGGAACGTATTGTAAAAATGTTTTAAAGGTAGGTGAATATATAGGTATGTACGGTAGGAAAACAGCTATATAAACACCGGTTCATATCCACTATAGCATTTGCTTGTGGTAGTGGCATGTTTTAACTGTTAAATCTCTTTACACAAAACGGGTATGATACAATTTTTTTTTTTTACGATAATTTATTCATATAGAGGTAATAAGTGTTTACATAATAACTGATTAATTACGTAAAAGCTCGATTTGTTTGTTATTGAACAGTTGGTGGAACGTGTTTTTTATCGACTTAAAAATTCGTAATAGGAGCCACAAGTAAGGGTAACTCTTAGTTGAGTCGATAAACGCGTTATTATTTAAGTACCTAGTCTATGCTTGTTATATATATATAAGAAATATTACGTGCTAATATGCTAATATGCTTTATTATTATTAATTACTTAGAGCGTATTAGAAAAATGTATATATTGCTATATGTGCTTATCATCAAAGCCCAATAATATATATATTATTGCTTATTATATTATATATAAACCGCTTCGTTACATAATTTAACAAAATAATAATTGCTACAATACAAAAAAAAAAGTACATAATTACTTCACATTCTACGGCCAATTTTAATTTGCGTAACACCAAAACTCCTAAAAGAAAAAAATTGGCAAGTACGTGCAGCACAACCACGCTATTTCAAAATATTTACGGCTAAACATAGCTGTATACGGCCAATTAAATATTGCATGCAAAGCTAACTGTACTGCGTTGCATCAAAGGACAAAAAAAAAGGATTATCTTCCTAGGTGCTCCAAGTGTATATCCAGTATAATTATATACCTGTTTTGTAGCGACATACTTATTGTTAGTGCAATAGCAGCGATGAACGAAGAAGAAACTGAAGACAGAATACGGAAATAGACGCCGATGGTATTGCGAATAAACATAGATATTAATCTAATAGAAACTATAAATAATACACTTCGGTTATTACAATGCATTTTTCAGATTCTTAGAAATGTTTGACTGATATAATTATAGTCGTTAAACGTAATATAATAACAATGTTTACATTATAAAGATTGAACGACGCTGATTTATGTATCTTTTATAATAAGCAACAATAGCCTTGTCGATTAACTCGAAGATTTTTTAATTTAAAACAATACAATCAGATAGATCATCAGGATTCCAACAAAAATAACCGTTTTCCGCTTGCTTAAACTGGCTTTTATCATTACCGGTGTGAAGAATATATCAAGATAAATCATCTGTATATTACAAATGAATAATTAACGATGTTTATAAACACAGCTGTTCGTAAAATTGTCCCCGTTGTTTCGTCTAGAACGAATTGTTTAATAAATATATATGTGCAAGGCGCGATAGTTTATAAATGTTGAAGAACATGATCTCATACAACGCAATATGTAACGATATAAAACAAAGAAAGTAGCCTTGGAATTTACCGTGAATTGATCTCATTTTTTTTTACCTTTTACCGCGACTATTAAAGGGGTATTCCTGAGTAGCACGTGCGTTTTTAGTATTGTCTCATTTTTTTTTATTTTTTTTGGCGTATTTACAGAGAACACCTAAAGATTTTTGACGTGGGAGTTTCTTATATACAGGTGGGCCACCACATTCGCGTCGGTTTATATACGAAAAGTGGTAATATATTTTCAAATTGCTTTTGTTAAGGGTTATAGCCCAGTAAACCAATTCAAATTTTCCTGAATTATATTTAGTAACTTCAACTTAAAGATATTCAAATAACTATTAATCTAATACAAAATCATAGGTAACTTCATGTTTTAATATTGAAATTATAAAAAAATCATTGAGGAAAATTTGAATTTGGTTTACTGGGAGAGGTTCAGAATGACCATATTTAAAAATTAATTTCAAGAATACAGGGTAACTCAAAGAAAAGTTGCACACAAAAGTTGTGAAAAATTAAATGGAACAACCTGTATATTATGGCATATTTTGATAGTACAGACTAAATAAAGGCAAGTTAGTATTAGGTTTCTTATACCTAACTCAACTCGTTTACGAGATAATTCTATTCTTCAAAAATGTAGACCAAAATTTAAGAGGCGTGCTTGTCATGCATATTTAAGCTAGATATTTTAAACTGTATTTATTTTTTAACTAAAGCATTAGACTTGATAATAAAATAAAAGCAATGCAAACAAATTTAGGAGGTGCATACAAAAAGATTTTACTCTAATGAAAATTTACAGCATTTTAGTAATACGTTAAATCTTTTTAATTGGTTTTCATTGTGTCATATGAACGACGTCAATTTAGCTTATGAATATTTTTTTAATGTTTTCAAACATTACTTTGATTTGTATTTTCCTATAAGGTCATACAATGCTAACTTTAATAAAAACCCGTGGATAAATAATGCTATCACACATTCCAGTGTGGAATTGAAAAATCTTTTTAACTTAAAGAGTGTGCATCCTGCTCTAACATCTGTTTACAATCAAGCAAAAAAGAATCATATTGAATTAATTAATACTTCAAAAAAGCTTTATGTTCAAAATAAAATTAATAATTCCGATAACAGTAGTCGAGCAATGTGGAATATTGTTGCAGAATTAACAGGTAAACAGAAACCCTCTGACAATGTTGAAATATACAGTAATGGGGAATTGTTGACGAATCCCTATATAATAGCTTCTAAATTTAATGACTTTTTTGTTAATATATGCGCCAGCTATGGTTGTCGATAATCTACAACGGAACAGTAACAATATCTCGTATAAACATCAGGGATTTTCCCTGATCAACTAAAAGCAGGTAGGCTTATACCAATTTTTAAAAAGGGTGATCATAGTTTATTAGAAAACTACAGACCCATTACTGTTTCAAATTCGTTTTCAAAGATTTTTGAATATGCTTTTTTGAATCGTTTGTTACATTTTATAACTACATTTAAAATTCTTGTTCCTAATCAACATGGTTTTCGTCAGAACCGGCCTGCATCAACAGCTATGCATGCTTTTTTTGATCTGATTATAGAGAAACTTGAGGCGGGTCAGTGCCCTGCAGCGGTCTTTTGTGACTTAAGCAGGGCTTTTGATTGCGTCAACCATTCAGTTTTGCTTTCGAAGTTGTATAATTATGGGATTAGAGGTTTGGCCTTGGAGTGGTTAACATCTTACCTTTTTGAACGCAATCAGATCGTTTCATTGTCATATCTTAATAATAATGTACGCGTAAATATTAATTCAGAACCGTTAGGGGTTCGTATGGGCGTTCCTCAGGGCTCCATATTGGGCCCTGTACTCTTTTTACTTTATGTTTCTGATTTTGATCTGTGTTCTGATAGTATTCAGCATATTGCTTACGCTGATGATTTTTCATTAATAGTCAATAGTAATAAAGATAATGCTGAGAAGGTTTGTAGAGACGCAATAATTGAGACCATTAATTTTTTCAGTTGTCACGATTTATCTTTTAATACTGCTAAAACAAGTATTCTGCAATTTCATAATTGGCAAAATGATGTTAAGCCTATGTCATTGTCTGTTGGCGTATTCATTTTGATAACAACTTAAATTGGAAACTTCACTGTAACAAATTAATCTCGAAACTTTGCTCCGTAACTTATTTGATTAAGAATTTGAGACAAAATTTAGAAAAATATCAACTACTTGCTGTCTACTATGCGCATGTTGAGTCGCATCTGCGCTATGGCATTTGCTTGTGGGGCAACTCTACACTTTCTAGGAGCGTCTTTATTTCTTAAAAACGAATAGTTAGAAGAACGGCTGGAGTTAGTGATGCACACTCTTGCAGATTATTGTTTAGAGAATACAAAATTTTACCTTTTACCTGTTTATATATACTGGAATTATGCGTCTATATTTACAAACACAAAAATGAATTTCCTTTGAACTCGGATATACATAATATTAACACCAGAAATAGAAACAAATTTCATCTTCCTATAGTAAAGTATAAAGTAGGCGCTAAGGCTCCAAGTCATTTAGGTTTATATATTTTTAATAGACTGCTTTTGAATTTGCAACATTCGAGGAATGTTAGCATTTTCAAATCTGAACTTAGGAGGCTGTTACTCGAGAAGCGCTTCTACACCATGGACGAATTTTTCGTTATATACACTTGAATGTTTGTTTGTCCATTGTAAGTCTTTTGTTATATATATATATTTCAATTTTACCTTTATATATTTTTTTTCTTGACAATGTCTATATTCTAAGAATCTTCGACAATAAAGATTATTATTATTATTATACAGCGTGAACAAAAACATACTTTTAATTTTTGCTATCTTTAAAGGCAAGTAACTTTCTCATTTTAAATGGAATATCCTGTATTTATTACCTTATTTAGATTCTAATTTTAACGGTCTTTAAGATTGTATTAATGCTTACTATACCTATCTCTTATATTTTGTTAGTAATTTAGAATTTTCTTTTTTAAATATTAATTCCTATCCATTCTTTTTTAAAAAGTTGGCTTAGATAAAATTGTCGCTATTATTCATTATACACAGAAGGGATTTAACAGTAACAGAACTTGTCAGGTATGCATCGCTGTTGCTCGTCATTGTTTAAAAACCATTTTAATAATTTACAATGAAAAATTACCTTCGAGCAGAAAGAGTTGATATGATTTTAATAATTGGGGAGTGTGAAGAGAATTGTTTGCTAGCATCAAGGATTTATGCGCAAAAATATCCTAGTAGACGCCATCCCGACAAGCATTTAGAAAATTTGCTGCAAGTTTTCCGAAGTGCAAGAAGTGAACAAAAACCGATTGCCGGAAATGAGGGGAATAATATTTTAGTTATCGGATCTCTTGCAAAATCCACATACAAGTAAGCGAAAAATAAATGAAACTACAGGAATAAACAGAGGGAGCATCAGAAGATTAAAAAATTAAACCGTAATTATTCCATAAAACAATTGCCATAGCCTACCAAACATTCAAACACCGGTAATATTGTTTCTACTAATCATAGATGAATGAAATTAATAATTAAATTTCTTTCTATTTTTTTAAAAAAACTGACTTTTAATTATTACAGTAAAACAATTACTATAGACTGCTGAAGTAAAAATTATCAAAAAATAAGTTTGTTTTATGTAGGTAATACCTTTCCCGTGATTTCTGTTTTCTTTTTCGGGGCTACCTAAAAAAACTTGTGTGTAAAAGAGAGCTAATCATAAATGGGCAACTAGGAAGAATAGAATGACGGAGGTATTTTCATCGATTTCATAAAACGAAGATAAAATTATGTTTAAAAGAACATCTGTTGTACATTTTGATTATTAAAGATGATTGCTACGTGTAAATACATACTCTTAATTAAGGATGTATTTGGTTACGGTTTAATGTTTAACGTTGTTTTTTTATTATAAATAAAAAACAAACGTTAAGTTTTTTATTTTAACGGTTTATAAATAAAATATATACTATTTTGAGCAATTAAGTAAATATATAATAGAATAATAAATAAACAATCATTGTGATGTAAGAAGTACAAAGTATTACATACAAAATTATTTGTTGACAGTTTTGACCTATAACTGTCATACTGGGAAAATAATTGTTATGACCTGCTAATTATCATTAAATTTCATCCTTTTTTTTAAAAAAATATGTGTTATATTAGTTTTATATTGAATGTGTTTTCGAGGCTTTATTCAATTCTGCCGACATGAAAATTAATGGAGAATTTGTTGGATTTATTTAAAATCATTAATTATATCTTGAAGTATTATAAATGTTTAGTATTATAAATTGAAACGGTTTTGTGTAAGAATTGATTTAACTTGAGTAAAGATATATATAGTGGTACTTAAAAAAATCAAGTTACCTTGAGTTAAAGTTAAGCAAATGTTCCGGAATATAGGGGACACCTGTATATGATTGTATTGATTTTAGTTTCACAGTTATATCAAGCTAAGTATGTATGTATGGTATTTAAAATATGAATATCTAATGCACAAATGCACTTGAAAGAATGTGAAGCAATTATAAGATAAATCACATCAGCTCAAACTAGCTGTTTCTCTATAGAACAGACATAGAAACAACAGTATCATGTCCACATCATGGTATAACAAAACAATATCTTCAGGAAATGCCTAAATTATAATGCTGTTGCCATTTAATCCCTACAAAACTTGCATTCAAATTAACTAGTCCAAAAAACAGACCCAATAAACTAAAAAAAAAATCATACTTAAAAACAATAATTATTTGCTATATTATAATATATATTACCAAAATTTTTTAGTGTCTGGGTTAGTTTTTAACAGATATTGAATTAATTCCAATGTGCATGCAAGTCGTTTCCGATATGCCATGTTGATATTGTAGCAGAGTGTGTAACAGACTTTAAAGCATTAAAAGAACAAGAAACAGATTTTCTAATATGAATTAATATCATCTACTAATAATCAGTATAATAGTTCTTAAATAACAAGAAAGCAGAACCACGTGTGCCGAACATTATGTCATTTCTGCCTACGTCTGACTTGAACTAGAACATTCTAAGTTAAAGCATGCGCGCCTTGCTTATTTATTTCCTTATTACTTGAAAATTATTATACTTATGACTGTAATTTTCCAAATTGTAAGAAATTTTAAGTTTTTTCTAAGAGATATTAATATTTTTCTTGGTAATATTACAATGGTATATTAAGAAGCAGACATTTTTGTATAATATTCACGTAAAATACTTGTATTATGGGAATATTTCGACATTTTCCTTGAGTTTCTGTAGATTTACTGCGGAAAATTATCAAAAAAAAAGATTTTTACCAAGAAATATTACCTAAATTTTTTAGTGCGTATGAGTCCAAAATTGGTATATGGTTTAATATAATAAATTTAATGTGTACAACAATTTATTTAAATATTTGTTGTTTTAAAAATAAATTAAGTGATAGAGGCAGCCAGTGGTTTTGCAAAAGAAAAAAAATGCAAAATAAAAATATGTTTTTAGGAAAATACATGAAAATTCTGCAAAATTTTAAATTTTGTGTTCGTGATGTCTAACGTAGTGTCTCATTTTAGAAAAGAAATTAAGACTTTCTTTCACATATAGTTATGACAATTATTATAAACAACTGGCTGAGAGGTATCGTAAGCTACAAAAATATATTACACTCAATTAATTAGACCAATCACTCATCAACTTGAAAAAGGCTATCTCTTACAATTAATGAAGGGATAAGATTTTTCGTACTAATTCGAAGAAAAAACTAATCATTCTCGTATCAATCAAAAGCAACATTCGGTCTGGACTTATTTTTTTTTACGGCAGAGATAAGATTTAGATACAAACACAAAGGTGTACTTAAATTATAATCTATACTGTCGTTTGATCTGGTTCAAAATAATTTTTCTTTTTTTGTAATTCATGAAAATAACATAGTAGGGTATTACTGTTTATTCACACAGAGTTAAGAACCATGGATTATAGAAATAACAGTATTTGTACATCTGACTAAAGTCCATATACGAAAAAAATTCGGGCCTTAGACCAATCACTCATCAACTTGAAAAAGATGGCTATCTCTTACAATTAATGAAGGGATAAGATTTTTCGTAATAATTCGAAGAAAAGCTAATGTACTTAAATTGTAATCTATACTCTCGTTTGATCTGGTTCAAAATAATTTTTCTTTTTTTGTAATTCATGAAAATAACATAGTAGGGTATTACTGTTTACTCACACAGAGTTAAGAACCATGGATTATAGAAATAACAGTATTTGTCCCCTCAAAATGAAAATTTGATGAATTTCGACAATTAATTAGCAATCTAGAAATCTAATTTCTTTTTCTTCCTTAATTTGTAAATAAACACAAAGTTTGCTTTTGAACTCAGTACTTTTGCAACCATAATCCATTGTTCATCTAGCATTCCCTTTCCAAGCATCGACTAAATTCTAAGGAAAATGTTTGGTATTAACAGCAGTTAACCATATGTTATCTGAGAACCGTCTGAGTTAATCTGTGCTTCTGTTCCATTCAACATTTACTAAAGTTTTGTTTCTGTTTTTTCTTCGTTTGTGTAATATGAGGAATCGTTTTGACATTTTCTACTTTTTATTACTGTATCTGGATCATTATACAGGGTGTATCAGATATAGAGGTTAATATAATAATATATAGCAGCTATAATCATATGACAAATCCACAAAGTCTTAATGCACAGGGGTCTATTTGTAAGCATTAACGAGAAAAAAATATTTTATAAATGCCGTGGGCTAGAGCCGCACCTATGCCCAACCTAAATGCTGTCCCGAGTATACCCCCATATACCACTTCATCATTCAGCCATTACCGCTGTTAGTTTTGTGTGGATCGCCGCTTGGAGTGCAAGCCACTTCGAACATTTTATTTAAATTCTTCCCGTCTCGAAAAAACGATCCTTTTCAGGACCATCATGATTTCATATAAAAAATTCGAAGCTTGATGCATCGGCAAAAGCGCGGAATGTATAGATTCATTTCGCGCGATATCATAGTAAAAAGGCGTGCTTGCAAATTTTCTGTATCTACATTTATTTCTGTGTTTCAATTCAATTAATTTTGCGTTATATGATTAAATAAATCCAAAAGAAATAACTCAGATTCATGTGGTACCGTTTATTAACAATTAACTCTCAATTCGACAAAGCAAAAGAAAAATATCTACGTTTTTTGTAACTACTGAAGTCGCATATCCGGTGAAACTGGAACGTCTTATCAGGATATTAAAGATACTACTTTGTAGACTTACGTAGAATGCTCTTAACAAAAAAGGAATGTTTATTTTATAAAAAGAAGAAATTTAAAATGTCTCAGTTTTGCTATTTTTACAAGGGCCTTTATTTATTCAGAATTACGTTAAATGAACTTACGGCATACCATTAAGAATAATACTAAATAAGTGTAATGTATTTATACATAATACCACGTTTAGCGTGTGCTTAACATGACGTTTCCTTGCATCAGGCCCGGACTAAAGAATTTTTGGCTTTAAATTTTCCTTTTATTTTATTCCTTAATGATGAAATCCGGTTTCGGTGGGTTTGTGCTTTATATGTCGTGTAGTTAACACCCAAGCAAAATTTACTTTTTTATTTTATACACCCTGTATAATATTTAAGTACTTTTAATTCTTTGATTTTCTTATTCATATTGATATCATTGGAATAATCTTTGCTTTTTTCTGTTTGTTGTTGAATCGTTACTTCGTTTGTTGTATGACAGCCGCATTAAAGTGCAGTCAATATTTATTTAGTTCAGGATTTCCATGCATTAAGAATTCTTATATTTATTATATCTATCGTTAGAATAAGTAAATATTTCAACTATTTTTAGTTGCATTTCTGTTTATTATTGTTCTCCTATTATTATTTTTGTTTGCAATAATAAATATATTCTCCCTTGAAGGAAAGAAATTCGTAGTAAAACATTATCATTCTCATCAGTCTGTCAGGTAAATTATTCGTTCTTTCCAAGCAAAATTAAAAAAAAAAAAATTATTGGTTATGAAACTGTAGGCTTAAATTAATAATTTTGAGAAGCCTTAAAAGACCTTGATACGAACAAAATGAGGAAAACTATGTTAAAAAAAACATTTCATTCATTTACGCATCCTTTTTCATGTTGTATGGACGTCACAATCCCTCTGTTACACGCTGTTGGTTTAAAGAAAATCAAAACAACATTACTCTTGCTACTGTGGACAGGTCTTTCAGGAGACAACATACACTATAGAAATATCCCTTTTATTTAAAAAGGAATTGCATTAAACAAAAAGTTTTTGCGTTTGCTATATGGCCAACATGATTTGGTGTTTCTTCTAAAAGGAATATAATTTTAAACTCACGCATTTCTCCGGAAATAATATACTTTTCGTTAAAGCAGTTCATATTGATAGTTGAATCAAAAGTGCTCTTTATTTTACACTTGAAAACTATGCAGATTGGCAGAAAACCGTAAGCATTTTGATTTAAGAGGTTTTTCCTTTTCTTATAAATATTTATTCACTTTAAACTTAAGCGCCAAGCCTTTAACCTTAATATTAGGGGAGATTGGTCGCAGTGACCATCCCAGCACAGTATTGTGACGATTAAAGGACCTTATCTGGCGATAAGTCCTATCAGATGTTGGTCTGGTAAATATACCAGATTAGTACAGCACATTCGCCTAATTGTGACATGAAGGTAATTGTGACACATCAAACAAAAAAGGATAAATCCTAAATTAATTGGTTCTTATACAGAAAATGGATCACTGACAATAAATAGAAACATACATAACTATAAATTACAGTTAGAAATGATAATTTGGTTAAGATAATTAATAACAGTATAAAACAAATTAATAGTTATAAAAATAATGTCAATAATAATACCAATACTACTGAGGAAACATATAAGAATTTATTTAAGGAGATCATAAACCTGGTGGATTGAAAATGAGATGAAAATTCGTTTGGAGGCACCTAAAATCTCTATAGTTTCAACGTATTTATTATATTGCTTACACATTCTATTAATTGACGACAGCACTCGCAAGTCTACATACATGGGAGGCTGAGGTCTGATACTATGGTATGGTACATGCAGTCTAAATAATGACAATAGCCAAGCATTGTGAAAAAAGTTATTAAAAATTTTATATATTACATTTCAATTTAGCTATTTCACGCCTCGATTTAAGAAGATATATCTTAAATTCATTCCTTATGTGATTATATGAGTCAAAGAGGGGGTTCCTTTTGTGTTTCTTGTTTGCATACTCGAGTTCAAGAACGTACTAGGGCATTGTATAGGCTAATAATTGTATAGAGAAAACAAAAATCCATTGTGTTACGCCTAATAAAGCGCAAGATCCTGAATGCATCATTGCTAACTTTACAAATATGTTCAGAAAAAGTAAAGGAGCTATTAAAGTAACACCCAGATCCTTAACTGATGATCTACTTGGCAAGATAGTACCATCCACTGTGTAATCATAAGTAATTGGACTTTTCTTTCTATTAAAACTAATTATTGAACATTTGCTAAAATTGAATGGTAACAAGTTATTTTTACACCAATTAGATACGTTAACAAGATCCCTTTGCAACACTAGGCAGTCGTCATAAGTCACAATTTCTCTATAAATTTTGCAATCATCAGCAAATAGTAGACATTTAGAATCTTTTATATGATGAACAATATCATGAATAGCAGTGGACCTAAATTATTCCCCTGTGGGACACCAGACACGACCTGAAACGTTAGTAGTTGAAAGTTTTTTAATAAACGTCCCGTGCAGAATTGTGCAAGAATTGATACGTTCTGCAAACGTTTATTTAACAAGTATTGACCCGACCTCTAAATAGTCCGGACTTAAGTCCTATTGAAAGTGTTTGAGCTGCATTAAACCAGAATATATATTTATACATATATAAAGACTCCATTCCAGAAAATGCAGATAAGCTATGAGAAACTTCTACGAAGTAATCGAAAATAATGGGAACTGGAGACATCGGATGCTTCAAGATTGAAGAAATGAATTTATGCAAATGTTATAATTAGATAAAACAATAAAACAAGTTTATGGTGAGAACATTTTATTACAGTATCACATGTGTATATGTATGATACGTTACTAGCAAAGTATGTTCTTGCATTTACTATTGAAAACTATATATTTTATTTATATTCAATTGCACATATTGCTAAATGTTACAATTAAAAAATTACGGAAATGGAAGAAAGAAACTTGTCTATCCACTATATTCCATATTGTCTGTATATATGCGAAATAAGCTATTCTAATAAATCAATCAGAACATTCAGAAACAGAAAACCTATTTTTCTAAGGAAAACATAAAAATATTATTTCAACGCGTGCTTGTTTATGTCTTAATAACGAAAACTAAATTATAAAAACAAGAAATCCTGTGTCGGATAAATACACAACGAATCATACATAACATCTGTTTACACCGATAAGTGGCAGTCGTAGTAAAAGCTATAGTCCATCCTAAATGCGCTCGCCACATACATTTTCGCGTAGGTCGTTAACTTTTTTTTTGGTAGGAGCTGTACGTACATAAGAAGAAAATAGTTTCCCTGCAAAACAGCACGCTACTTTCTATTAAAATAAACACTTTTCTGCGAAAAAGGTATCCTTTTCGTTTAACATGATAAAAACTAAAAGTTATAAAACTTTTCATTCAATGCAATCTCTTTAGTCAGTGTAGTTGGCCTCTTTTTTTTGTTGAAGAATATTTATGTATGGAAAGATATTCACATATTTTACAAAACACTGTATTACGGTACACATCAAACCCTCAAAACGTCATAATGTAGTTATCGTACGAAGACACTTACAGGCAATCTTATATTATATATAATATTATACAGGGTTATTATTGTATAGCACTTTTCAAAATAAAGGGGTGAAAGATATACATGAGTAATGCCTATATACAAAAAATTACGGTGCTATGTCCATGTTGTAATTTTCCAAATTTTAGGCCCCAAAATGTAGTTAAAGACGGCCCACATCTGTGTTTACCATTTGTATACACATAAATCTGATAAGAAATGAATTTCAACCATCTGTAAGTAAACATCGAAAAAATTAAATGCTAGGCATAGTGAATTCATTCAAAGCAGATGTTATTTACACAAGATTTAAACGAAGATAAGACGGAAGCACCAGAATGCAAACAAAGCAGTCAGTGTTTTTTTATGATGTGCTTTTGCCATGAACTCGTGTATCACGTAAAATAGTAGCACATTTTAAGGTTAAATTTATTTTAAAAAAACTTATTATGTTTGCAATAAAACTAATGTATGATTGTTAACTTTATGTAGCGTGTTTCAAATCTAAACGCATGCATCCACTGCGAATAGCAAGTGCACACTAAATGTAATCCCAACGTTCAAAGTGTAGCGACGACCGATGGTTCACCGGTATGCTAAATGAGTCAGGGCCGGACTCGAATAAAGAAAAATCATTTTCTCGGTACTCCGTGTACTTAGAACCGTAATTTTTTGTGTATAGGCATTGCCCATGTATATCTTTAACCCCTTTATTTTGAAAAGTGCTATACAATAATAACCCTGTATATTACAATCGGCTGATCACCGCCATTTCGCTGGCTTCCTAAGTCACTCGATTTAGCTCCAAATTATTTTTTTCTTATGGGGTTATGTTAAGTTCCCAATCTACGGCTTGGAAAATGATAGAGCCCATTCTATTGAAGAGCTACGTCAAAAGATTATAGATTGCATGGGAAACATATCAGTCGAAACATTGTCCAACGTCCGTAGAAGTTTCGTCTATAGGTTAGGGTATTGCGAACTTCAGTTTGGAGATCGTTTTGAGAATTTTGCATAGAATTTTGTTTTTTTTATATTTTAAACAATATATCTGATTTTTTTTCTTAAGGCAGTTTATATAAAATATTATTAGAAGGGTTTTTATTTTTGGAAGAAATATATTTAGCCTTCCTTATTGCTGCAAGCAATTTGTTATGTTTAACAGTGATTTTAATTTACAAAAAAAGGTATTTAATTTATTTCTCTTATCTTATGTGCGAATATTTATTTATTTTTAGAATGTTTTTATTTCCATACAAAAGCAATTATACATTGCATTATTACAATAGTAGCCTGGTACTCGGCGTATACGATTATTTGTAATTAATAGCATTGCATCATGTTATTAGGAATGTCGTTTGCTCCAGAACTAAGGGCATCTGTAGTGTATTGCATACGCATTGAATAACATCGACTGACTGTATGGACGGTCGAACGTGCTGTATATCCTACCACACAAAGATTGCAAGCTTCTTAGAGTATGAAATCATTAACGAATTAATGTATTTTAATTAAAAATATATATATATATATTAGAGTATTTAGCAGAAATACATTAATTCGTTAATGATCCTACAATACAGTTTATATTTGCATATTTTGCATTCGAAATTGTTTTCCCCCCACTTGTTATTTATTGGATTCCATTTAAAATACAAAATGCTCCACTTTGTTATTCTTATGTGTCCTCATTATCATATAATTACCTTGACCATTTTACTTTTAACTCTTTAACCTTGACTTTGTTCAGATACCTAGTATAACCCAATAAAGCAGAGTAATATTATCGACTGTACACCATAAATTATCTAACTCTTATCATAAACTTTCACTATCATCTATTTTTTTTTTTTGCTTTTTTCTTTCCATGTTTTGTAATTCTACTTGTTGCATCAATACTCCAACTAATAATTGCCTGCCTAACTTTCCTTTCGTTATCACTTTGTGTTGCTAAGGATGCCTTATATTGTATATTTGATGATAAATGGTTAATACCTATATTACAATAATATGTTGAAAATGTATTTCAATTTTCTTTATTTTTTTTATCTAATCTTGCATAAGTGCATTTAATCAATCATTATAAAACGTTGCCGTAACCGTTGATGAAATTGATTAGGTTCCAGAAAAATATTTTGACACGCTCCAAGCTAATCTCTGATAATAGTTCACAACCGCTCATAAGATTCAAACTTGTAAAAGCAACATGACTACAAAGACAGTATTTCTATACTAGGCTAAGCGTTAATTATATCTTCGTAAAATTTTTGCATTTCTTCTAAAGCATGAAACAAAAATTATAGTTGAATCTCTTTATGCATGTATGCCAATATTTTAAATATACACAGAGATTCAAAATGATTGTCAATTCCGCTCCTATAGATAGTAACAGGGTGTAGGTATATGCCGCGTGTTTGTAATGAAGGTTCGAACTAAGTCAGTGTTGGAACATAGAGAAGTAAACGGATCTGTCATAAATAAGGAAAACGTAACCTATATTGAACTCGCATTATATAAACGACTATGGATTGTGTTTCTGCTTGTAAAAATGAAATGTAATTAATTTAACTTTACTAAATTATGATTTTACATCCGTACTAAACTGTGTTTACTAAATTTAATTATTATCTTAAATTATAACATAAAAGTATAATTATTAAGTGACAAAACTGCATCTCTCAGTTCTTCTATGGATGCATGCGGTTTCTATAGATCCTATTTCTTAGATAGCCGAACAAAAGTATGTAATGGGTTAGATCAGGCGATCTGGTGGCCATCTGTGCTCTAAACGAACCTGTCAGCAAAAAAACTGTTGAAGATATTGGCAGGTTGTCGAGCAGTATGTTGCTGGAGCATTATCGTGTTGAAAATAACCTGCTTCAAGCTCATTTCCTGTAACTCTGCAATAAACAATTCCAACATTGTTGTAACGTTGGGCTGTTACAGTTTCCTCGAAGAAAATTGGCCCTATTATTCGTTGCCTGGACATAGCTAACTAAACTCCAACTTTACGGGATGCAATTGCGTCTCGAAATTCGTGTGGTTTTCTGCAGACCAGATACAATAATTTTGTAAATTGATATAGTCTGTTAGATAATAACCAGGCTTCATCCGAGAAAAATGATTATGTTTAGCAAGTCATCGTCCTTAAATTGTTATTAAACCAATGACAATATTCCAATCGCCTATCGTGATCTAATGGTAATAATTCCTGTACCGTAGAAACTTTATAGGGATGAAAATGTAACTTTCTTTTGACAGCTCATTGCGCTGAAGTGTATGATAAGCCTATAAATATAAAATGTAATAAACTATTTCACTTAATGTTAATATTGATTTTTACCTGTTGTTGAGCTAATTACCACAATAATCCCTTATTTTCTTACAATATTCAGAAATACTATTGTTGGTATATTAGATTAAACTAAACGGTTTTGAAAAAAATTAAAGAAAATAATCGAAAGATACTACAACACGCACGCCAATGTCGCTAAATGTCAGGAAAATTCATTTAATGTATAAATTAGTATGTAGCTACTTCGCTCATTAAATTGGTAATAAATATAGATAATTTTTTCCGGAAAACAGTTTTTTTCTTACGACAATCATTTTGAATCACATGGTATATATATGTAGCGTAGAGTGTTTGATACGGCTGCGCGATTAATAGATTAAGTGTTTTATATAATGTTAAGAATTATGACAGATGACGTTGGAAAGACGAGCTGGTTAATGTGTCATATTTTCGTTTTGTACGTTTATTGAAACATAAAGTGTTTAATTGAAGAAAAAGTGATACTACTTAATATTCAATTGCTACAATTTTGGGGGCTTAACCGGATTAAGTATTTGAGTGATTAAATGCCAAATGACTATTGACGACCGCGCATTTCAAATCGATGTACATGTTGTTTCTGACGATGGCATACCAATGAACCTGATCATAGGAAAGCCCATGTTAAGCAAAGTTACTTTAACGATGAGTACTGATAGAATAAAGATAATCTACGAAGAGCAAACTACCAGTGAGGCTGGCTTTGCGATGGAATTGTCCGACCAAATGCGTCGGATTACCGAAGTCCAATTGTACTTGTTGAAAAGAAGAATAAAAGTACTCGTCTATGTGTGAATATAGCAACTATAGGCAACCGAACAGGAAGGTTATCAAGGACAGCAGAGAATGACGTTGCAGAAACCAAACAGGCGCTTTAGCAGTTGCTAAAAGATGTAGACAGACAGAAGAAGGAAATTGACGATATGATAGACCCATCGAGGCTGGCATTGACAAAAGGCGATGATGCAAATAAGGCATTAGAAAAGAATTGGAAAGAAAAAGAGGAGTTGGAGAAGATGCTGAAAAAAATTGTAAATAATTTGAAGAATACGAACGAAGTCGATCAAGTGGCTAAAAGGATCTTGGAAAACAAATCTAAGATAGTAGCCGATTTAGAAAGGAAGCTGAAAGAAGATGAAGATAGAGCATCTAGTGGATCAAATAGTATCATCCAATGCCGCTAAAGTAAAAAAGAATCAAGAAATGAGCGCGGAATATGAAAATAAACTGAACGATCTTCGAAATCAAATCACACAATTACAGCATAAAATGAAGGCGCTAGAAGCTGAAAACACCAAACTCAAAGACTTAGTCCATGAAAAAGAGCAAGAAATTCCAGACATAAGAAGATCGAATTCGGAAAAATGCATGGCTCTGAAGATTTATTAAACGAAGCAGATAAGCAGAGGCAAGCTTTGGAAAATAAGATGGCAGCCCTGAAAAAACAGAATAAAAGGAGTAGAAAGCGAGTTGGTAGCACAGAAAAAGGAATGCAAAAACACATCTCCATACATCATCGTTGGTCTTATAATTGAGTTGTAGATGCTCAGTTTTGTTTTCCTTGTGAGCAGTTTGCTTTGTAGCCATTTTGTATCTGCATTAAAAGCTTTATTGACTGTTAAATTTTTTTTCTGCTATTTCGGTTTTCCTATCTCCAGTGCTCGATAGCATGACCCCTAAAGTATTTAAATCTTTGGACTTGTTCGATTTCGTATTCCCCTATCGTAAGTTTCCTGTTTTCTGGGTCTTTACCTATCTTCATTATTTTTGTCTTGTTTACATTAAGCGCCAAGCCCATCTTCTCTCCCTCTGTCATCACTTCCTTCAACGTGTTTTCTAGAGTATACTTCTTCGTTTTGCAATTATAACTAAATCGTCGGCATATGCTACTAATTGTCCTCCACCCGGCCTAAGATTGCCTCTGTTTCATATTTCAAATACGTATTTGAAATACAAAATACTATTTGTATTTTATATTTGAAATAATTTTTCTTATGTATTTTATATCTTCATAGATATTCATCATAGTACATAGTTACCATACCTTGAAAAGAACGCATTCAAAAATCGCGGTAGTGTATTTATAGAGACAGTGCCACTGATATATAGTTTGTTCGCGTCGCATGAACTATTTGCACCATTATGCACTTTTGCACACAAAAGTTCTAAAAAGTGCATAAAAGTGCAAATAGTTCATGCGACGCGAACAAACTTATTATCACATCGTGCAAACGATACTTATTTAATAATATACCATATATTTGGGGCTCTGTGCTTCCCTAACCTTACTTTAAGTACTAAACTTGAACACCTTGGTTGTGGATGCATTTCGATTTCGTATTTCGATAATAATAATTACAATCTTATTTTAATTAAATCGTTGGAAATGATTGAAACAAATAATAACGAAACTGACAATGTTCCCATGATTTTAAATGGAAAATATATCAAAATATCAAAACTAAACAGAGATAACGCAACTGTTCTCTGTATGATGTGCGAAGACACGAACAAAATTACTATTTGAAAAAAGACTTCATTGTCAAGGTTTATACATACTCCTTCAACAAATTGTTTATCAGATAAACTTTTGAAGTGCTTGTTTATTTAAAACGAAACGAAAGTATGAATAAAAAGATATTAGAACACAATAGTAAGATAAAATATTTTACTTACATTATTATAAAGGAGAACGTAAGGCTTTTCTCCTATAACAGCCGATAACAGAAAATTGTTTATTTTCTATAAATACTTTGTTTGTAGTATTGTATATTAAATGCCTGAAATGAATGTGTTTTATATTTGGTATTTCAAATACTAATAAAGATTATATTTGAAATACATTTGGAATGTACTTTGCCCAGCCTTGCATGTAGCATATTGCACTATTTCTGCTAGTTTCATCCAAACAATAGTGGGTCAATTATAATTACGCTATGCAAAATTACAGATTATTAATTGGTAGATGTTTAGCCCGTATTTTAGCATAACTTACTAACAATTACGGTATATAGTAATTGAAGGAGTAAGTACTTTAGAAAAAATATAATTACATATTCACTATACAAACACTTTCCACATTCTGGTTACTTACCGAATACAACTGTACTTACAAATCAAATATAACTTTTCTTCTAAACTACTTACTTTCGAAATGGATTAGAAATAAAAATTCACAGCTTTTAATATTGCGTCCTTCTCTGTAACGCCACCTTAATTGGTATTTCAAACCTTATTTTAAACCTTTATTGTGATGTAAATGATACCATCTCTGCATCATAATGGTGAAGCAATAATATGAAAACTTATAATACTTCAACTTGGGAAGGACTATACTTATCCATGACCACTTATATAATGTAAACTTTTCCTAAACCCCTCACCACAAACTGCAGTTTACCAGTACCACAGTTTGGAGTATTTTTGTTATACTTATATAATACCAAGCAATAGAATGGCCAAATGTATAATTTACGGTGGTGTTTGGTTTATACAAAACTTTTAATAACCGGGTAGAACTACTATAGTGGCGCTACTCTAATAGTGAGAGCACGGGTATGCAATATTGTATATTTTGTAACTCTCCTTAACTTATGGATTGATCTTTTCAAAAATTAATGTTTTTTTTTTAATTTTTGCCGATTTTTTCCTGCTTACGCTTCCAAAAATCAAGCGTTCCTTTTAGTAGTAAACAACGATTGCTCGTTTAGTTCAACCGTTGTTAAATTGGTGAACCATTCAGTGTATTATTTTTCGCACCAATTTTGGACTCTTATAGCCGACTTACCCACGCGCTCTATAAGATCCAGAAAGACCATGTGGCGTGAAAATTGAGCTGCAGTTGTTATCAACCTCCTTTTCCAACCAAACAGTGAAATAAGCGTGTAACAAGTTAAGAGTTTCTGTCGTATGCCCAGTTTTCTTAAGAAGAATTCACGTTTATTGTTGTGTCACAACCAGTAAGATCATTCCTCTGGTAAACACAAAATGCTTTTATTTTCTGGGATTATTTGTAAATGTTATTGGAAGCATAAAACCTAATAGATACTGGTTACCCAAGAACCCAAGCACAGAAAGGCTAGGTGATATCAATATGTGGTTAAATTTATTAAAAATCGTCATTCCTCTGGAGTAGAAGTGGCCAGAGGAATGACTTATTTTCCAGAGGAATAATAGCTTTACAGATACATGTATGCTGCTATTGCTCATGCAGGCCCACAGGAAGATGGTGAAGTTAAAGTGATGTTTCGCAGGGTTTTTAAGTTGTATGGTAAACGACCCGCAGGGTATCTCTTACATAGATTTTGATGCCATTGTAGATATGTCTCTAAAGAAATTTCAATAAATGTTTAGCAAGCAAGCTATTTGCATCGGTCTTCCAGATTGAACCTCATTCCTGGTATAAGTCTTTTATATTTATTAGAAAAAAGGTAAAATTAATAACACAGTTTGATCCTCTGATACTTTGACATTACGAGCCTTAACTGGTGTGAACAAATTTATTTGCATTGAACAAAACTATACAGGATGTATCAGATGTAGAGGTAAATATAATAATATGTAGCAGCTGTAATCATATACGATCAAAAAGTTTTAATACACAGGGGGTCTATCTGTAAGCATTAACGAGAAAAAAATATTTTGTAAATGCCGTGGGCTAGAGCCGCACCTGTGCCCAACCTAAATGCTGTCCCGAGTATACCCCCACATACCACTATCATTCAGCCATTACCGCTGTTAGTTTTATGTAGATCGCCGCTTGGAGTGCAAGCCACTTCGAACATTTTATTTAAATTCTTCCCGTCTCAAAAAACCGATCCTTTTCAGGACCATCATGATTTCATATAAAGAAAATCGAAGCTTGATGCATCGGCAAAAGCGCGGGAATGTGTAGATTCATTTTCGCGCGACATCATAGTAAAAAAGCGTGTTTGCAAATTTTCTGTATCTACATTTATTTCTGTGTAATTCGATTCAATTCATTTTGCGTTATTTGGTTAAATAAATCCAAAAGAAATAACTCAGATTCATGTGGTACCGTTTATTAACAACTAACTCTCGATACGACAAAGCAAAAGAAAAATATTTACGTTTTTTGTAACTACTGAAGTCGCATATCCGGTGAAACTCGAACGTCTTATCAGGATATTAAAAATAATACTGTGTAGACTTACGTAGAATGCTCTTAACAAAAAAGGAATGTTTATTTTATAAAAAGAAGAAATTTAAAATGCTTCAGTTTTGATATTTTTACAAGGGCCTTTATTTATTCAGAATGACGTTAAATGAACTTACGGCATACCATTAAGAATAATACTAAATGAGTGCAATGAAATTTATACATAATACCACGTTTAGCGGGTGCTCAACATGATGTTTCCTTGAATCAGGCCCGAACTAAAGAATTTTTGACTCTAAATTTTACTTTTTTTTATTCTATAATGATGAAATCCGGTTTCGGTGGGTTTGTGCATTATATGTCGTGTAGTTAACACCCAAGCAAAATTTACTTTTTTATTTGATACACCCTGTATATTTTGATATCTAAAAAATGATTATTTTTGAATGATCTATATACGGGTGATCCATTTATCGTGGCCCCCCTAAAAAAATTGGAAGCAGTCAGTTTTATGAAAAAAAGTTTCAAGTAAAAGTTTTACTAGAAGAAGTGTCCTATCAGATGGTTATGCAGTCGTACACCAAGGAGAACGTTTGAA
The DNA here is from genome assembly GCA_004143645.1 of Protaetia brevitarsis. Taxonomy (NCBI): domain Eukaryota; kingdom Metazoa; phylum Arthropoda; class Insecta; order Coleoptera; family Scarabaeidae; genus Protaetia; species Protaetia brevitarsis. The sequence goes on from RXPK01000698.1 coordinate 60,310, forward strand.
GGTCATGCGAAGGTCAATTTTTGTTTTTTTTAATGGAACATGGCATTTTTTTCCAAATTCTGAAAAAGGATGTAATTGTGAGTAGAAAAGTAGTAAAACTCATGTGGCCTAAAATTAAGATTCAGCGAAATATTCAAGAAAAACAAAATATAAATTGGAAATATTCAAGAAAAACACAAAAAAATGATAAAAATTTATTAAAAGAATAACGTAAATAGACACAAAGTATCCGATCACTCCTGGGGCCAAACTAATTTCATTTAATCGGGACAATTATTTCGGAAACTTCGGACTTATTACAGTAAGTGTTCAAAGTGTTGACCTTCAACCTCGATACACTTTAGAATTCTCTTACTAAATGAATCATGGACGTTTATTAGCACTTCTTCCGTAATTTCTGAGCATGCATTTATTATCCTTTGCTGCGTATCTTCCGGTGTTGTTGGGGCAGTACGGTACACTTTCTCTTTAATTGAACCCCACAGAAAATAATCGAGAGGTGTCAAATCTGGGGAACGAGCAGGCCAAGGTGTAGGTCCGCCGCGTCCTATCCAGTGATCGCCGTAATCCCTGTTTAATATTTCTCGAGCCGCCCGTGAATAATGAGCTGGACACCCATCATGTTGGTACCACATTGTGGCTCGCCGCTCTAAAGGTACATCTTCAAGTAGTGTCGGTAACACATTGTGTAGAAAGTCGCTGTACTTATTATCATCTAAATTGCCAATAAGAAAGAAAGGTCCAATTATTTTTGTACCAATAATCCCACACCAGACGTTGACATTCCATGGACGTTGCCGCTTTACTTGTCGTAACCATCTTGGATTTTCCGTTGCCCAATAATGCATATTATGCCTATTTATCTGCCCATGATTCGTCGGAAAATAGCACATTGAGAAAAAAGTTATTGTTATCGCGAATTGTTTGCTGAGCCCATTCACAAAATTGTACACGATGTTCAAAATCAGTTCCGTGAAGGTCTTGATGCATCGATATGTGGTGCGGGTGAAATTGTTGGTGTTTCAGTATTCGACCAATCTAGTTCGTGAGATTCCAGACTGGCCGGCAATTTCTCTAGTACTGAGGTGTGGATTATGAGCCACTGCCGCTAGAACAGCAATTTGCGCGTTTTCATCGGTAGCAGTCTTTTTTTCGCATTTTCTTCTTCTTCACAATACTTCCCGTGGTAGTGAACTGTTGTACAACACGACGAAAAGACGTACGACTCCACTGGTATCTATCAGGGTATCTACATTATAAAATTAAAATTAGTCAAATCTATGTAAGGATAAATGTACATTCGCGCTTACCAAAAGCTAATTTACGTCACATTTTTTACGAATATATGTTTATGTTCACAGGAACCATGTGCAGGCTACTAATTTTGACCTTACTGATGGTAAATACAGACGCTGGACTCGTTAGAATACCGAAAATATACAACGCGTTAATATCTTCCGACGAAAATTTATCACCAAGTCACACTTACCCGATTATAGAGCCCGTCCTGCGAACAACAGCCTTAGGAGTAGCTTTCCCGCCGTTGCTGGCCAGTCCGCCGATTCAGAAAGAACCACCGCGAACACAAACACAAGAAAGCACCGATAAAAAGGTAAAGCGATTATGTTTAAATAGTCTAAAATCCCCAACCGAATTATAACAATTATAGCAGCAGCAAGAGCCCACGGCCAGCACTGAATCGACAGCAAACGCGGAGAAAATCGAAAAAAACGTCCCGCAAAAAACGGACGAAAAAGTTATACCGCAGTTGTCCTATCACGGTACGCTGTATCCATTGGCCTTTGATCCTTATTTATCCTACGCTTATAGTAACGATTTTCTCTTTCCTGCATTGCCCTATTATGAGCATCCAGTCTACGTCGATTTAAATCATTTTAAAGGCACGGAAAAACCGAAAGAGAAGGAGGAATTAACTCTGGGGGTTAATTTTAAGAAGAATCCGGAAATACCAGACGTTCCACCACCGCCTTTACCGGTAAACAAGGACGACAGGAACGGAAAGCAGCAGTGATCACAAGACTTTAAATAATTTATTTAATCTTTAGATAATAATATTAAATGCGTAGTAATTTATTGTTTTCCGAACATTCATAAATATAATGCGAATTTTTAATTTGGTTCGGTATAGGTAGATGATTATTTTATTGTCGTTTATCATAAATATACAAAATATATAATATATACATGTTATATTAAATTTTATTTACTTTCTTTATAGAAACACATAATACTATTTAAAACAGAAGAAGGCAATATAATTTACGAAAGGGTTTTTTAGCTGCGTTTCAATTATTATACAGGGTGATTCTCAATATATGCGACAAACTTTAAGAGCTGATTCCTGAGGTTATTTGGATCATAAAAGTTCATATGAGTATATGTCCAAAACGGTTTGGTTTTAAAGTTATTGAATGTTTAATAATAAATTATGAACTATGACTAGCACGATATAATATCACAGTTGGTTCTTCAAAAACTATCGTGTTGAGAGAATATTTGTCAATAGTTGTCAGAATATTCATTCAGTTTATTGCCAGTTTCTGTTTTCTAAAATGAATTACATGAATGCTGAGATGTGTGATATGCATTTCGTTTACGGTCTTGCCCAATGGAAATTCGCGTGCTGCTAGACGTCTTTATGAAGAACGACACCCGAACCGTATCATCCCGCATCATTCAATATTTGCCCGTCTTCACCAACGTCTTAGTGAAACGGGAAATTTAAAAAAAAACGGACGACTGATAACGGGCACCCATCTACAGTGAGAACTCCACAAGTTGAAGAAATGGTACTAAATGAAATTGAGGAACATCCTACTACTAGCACCAGAAAAATTGCGTTTGCTTTAAACATTAGTCAGGCCACAGTTTGGAGAATACTCAAAGATCAACTGTAGTAACCATATCACATTCAACGGGTGCAGGCACTTTTGCCGGCAGATTTTCCGCAAAGAGTGGCTTTTTGTCAATGGATGCAACGCAAAATCGCACAAAATCCTGACTATTTGGCTCAAATATTCTTCACCGACGAGGCTACTTTCTTTGAAACGCGATTATAAATTTTCATAGTAATCACATATGGGCCGGAAGAAAATCCGCACGAACTAGCGAATGCCCGTCATCAACATCAATTCTCTGTGAATGTGTGGGCCGCAATTGTTGGAGATCACTTGATAGACCCACATTTTTTATCGATGCGGTTAAATGGCGAGGTATATCGCAATTTTCTTGAAGATGAGCTACCCCTACTGCTGGAAGCAGTTCCGTTGCAATTAAGATTACAAATGTATTTTATGCATGACGGTGCTCCAGCGCATTTTAGTTTAGTTGCTCGCGAGTTTTTGGACAATACGTATCCAGATCGGTGGATAGGACGGGGAGATCCACAACCGTGGCCTCCTCGGTCTCCAGACTTAAATTCTTTGAACTTTTTTCTCTGGGGCCACCTTAAATCATTAGTTTATACGACTCCCATTGAAAATGTCGATGAACTAATAAATCGTATTATCGCAGCTTTTCAAACAATTAGAAATACCCCTGGTATTTTAGAACGGATTCCCCAGTCAATACGACGGAGGATAGAAGCTTGTATTGCAGTTGGGGGCGGTCATTTTCAACAATTAGTATAAGTTAATTTTGTTTTACTAAGTATTTTGTTAATTTATAATAAAAACATTAATTATGTTAACTCACTATTAAACATTGTACAACTTTAGAACTAAGCGATTTTGGACATATGTTCTTATGAACTTTTATGATCAAAATAACCCCAGGAATCAGCGTTTAAAGTTTGTCGCATATATTAAGAATCACCCTGTATATTTGATCGTGTTTACCATGAAATAAATAATTTGGGTATATAGTAGGGTAAGCTACTAGACGAGGCTAATTGGTGATATAGTGCTGGGTAAAAACAGTTGTGAGAAGACAATAACAAAGTTGTTCATTCACCCCATAAATAAAGCATAAAATTGATGTTTTATATTAAAATTGTTTATAGTTGATAAACATAAACATAAAAGGAGTCATCCTTTCAAGCTCAAACACCAAACTCTCGTCAAATATGCTTCTATAACTCGTAGGAAGATTTGATCCAATTTACTGTGGCTTTCTAGTTACAACTGGTTCTCTTCATCTCATCAAAGATTATAGAAAATCACTTATTCCAAAGAAAATATCCGTAACATCCAAACACCTTCAAATAACAATAACATTTTTTGAGTGGATGGTCTAAGATTGTCTTAAAGAAAATATTATTACGTCCAAACGCCTTAGTAACAATATTTTTTTTTTTTGATGGATTGCCTAAGATTAGGTGTGGATCACTTATGACTAGAGATGGTGATTTTTGTTGGGCGCAGTAGCGCAAACTGTACATGATCGGTTGGCATTATGTATATATTATACGCACATAAATCAATTCACACGTGTCTGGGGAATATGTACTAGTATTACACATTAAAAGAATTCTTCGAATTAAAGACCTATTTCCTTCAGTTAATACGTATTTCTTTCACTAAAATAACAGTATTTTTAATTGAAGGAAATATGTTTTGACTGAAAAAAAAATAGTTCTTTTAAATAGTCGCAAAGAAACAAATTCTTTTTCTCTGTGTGCGCTACTACGTACCGACAAAAATCACCATATATCTACTTATGACAGAAATAAAAGCTTTGTTGGTCTCAATATATTCTTGTCTAAGTTGTCTTGATTAATATCAATTAAATAAACTTATTTTCGTGTGCAGTTCCTACAACTATAACAAAATAACACATATTAAGAAGAAGAATTTAATTTCTAATTTCACGCAATCTAAATGTGTAATTCCATAAATGTGACAGGTTTATTATAATATTCTTGGATGGGTAGTGCCAACATTATTTTCATTGGGAAGAATTTTATTGAATTTCAACGATTTTTTTGGATTCATGTCTCTCATTAATGAAGCAATTGATTTGTCGATTGATGGCTTGGTTGCTTATTTTCACGACATCTTAATGCTTGAAACGTGAATGCTGACATTACTGGGGTAGTATAACTAGCATTTTTTTGGAATTACCTCTGTGAATCAGCATTTTGTATTGGAATTTTTATTGCTTCAAGTTACTAAAACAACATATGTTTATACTAATGTTTTCCATTTAGGAATAATAAAATATGAAACGTGTTTTTGTGCTATTCTTTGTAATTAGGGTGTTAACGTCTTTGTTTTAATAAAAAAAAATTGATAATAGAGGGAAATTATGTAGTGGTTGATAACAATTAATGTAATAATAATTTCAAATTGTCACATTCCCGCATTCATGATTATTTAGATATATGACGAACTTCAATCCGATATAAAACAAAATTTTGCGTCGTGACGCCAAAATGATTAATATAAACAACACACAAATAATTTACCTTATGATTGCGACTATATTCATGACAAACTTACTCATCTTCAGGAAAAATCTACCTCCACTGATGATTTTGAACGCAAACAACTACTTGCATCATGTTGTCATGAAGCAATTGCTCGAATCAAAAAGAACAACCATCTTGCGTATGGCTTGTTACCGCAACATAAACGCAAAGGGACAAAAAGAACAAAAACGAATATGTTGAAACAACAATAGGTATGAATTCTGTTTGGAAAAAAGTTGTATTTAAAGAAAAAACATTGAATAAATAGATTGTTTAGCGATGTTCTCGATACTGTACAAACAACATATCTGTACATAAATGCCTTTAATGCAGTGATAAATAATAAAATAACTAGAATACAAAGATATAACAAGAGTTATGTTGTCGGTGCACCCATATCTTTTTTCGTCTTTTTTAGAAAAGTATTTGAGGTTGAGGCTAAAATTGGGAGAACAAATTAAATTTAAATGCAAATGTAACTTTTATTATGAAACCAAACATAGATTATTACAAAATTAGCTTTACTAATTAAATTTCATTAATCAGATACATACACTATACAGAGTAAGTGAAGTTTAATTATGTTAAGTACTATTATAATCAACAAAATATTTCAAGTGTATCTTTCCATGTTTTTTTTTTTCTGAAACCTTAATTTTTGCTTTTTCATCAACTTAAGGAAATGAATACTTCAACCACAATGTACTATCAGCCAGGACCAGCTCGCTAAATCCTTTATTCTTTTGTGGTCCATTTTCAATTACCTTCAAGCCTAGCTGCCATCTTGTAAAGCTGTTGCTGGGAATTTTCAAACCTTTGGAGTAATTTATATTTTAAAGGAAGTAGGAAAATAGATTAGAAAAATCCGTTTTCTATTCTGATTGTATTGCAAATATTTCTGAACAGCTTATAGTAATAAAAAACACGATTGTAGTAAAATAATGTTTAATTAAGTGATACATATATTTGCAAGTGCTTTACAATAATTGAATTCACATTCTTTTTCCTTTTTGTGAAACTAAATCGTTATTTATATATTTTATAATATAAAATATTCTTCCAGGAATAAATATGTTGTGGTTCTTTCTCAAATAAATTAATAAAAATGCAACGATATCGGTGGAAAGGTTTTATTGTAGACTTTCAAATTTCTGACAAGAACACGCACCAACTTATATTTTAATTAGGGTTCAAGAGTTATGACTATATCTTTCTGTGTAATACAAAGACTGTTCCTTTTAGTTCGACTAATTCATTTCATGGTTTGTCAACAATGATGACTGGGGTGGACAAGTGGATAAAATTGCAGATGTGGACTAAATAATATCTAGTTGTCTATAATGTGAATAAATGTGAAATGTGAAGATTAAAATTTATACTAGTATAATGCAGTGCAGATCAAAATCACATTATTTTAAAAAGTGAACACAAAATGAAATGCATTAAGTTAGTTATTGTGATAAATAGGGATATAGTTTAAAATGAGTATATAACAAACAAATTGATTTAATGTGACAAAGAACCTCTGCACAACGACGATAGTTCTTCTTATCCATTTACTTTCTTAATTCTTGTCCTGTTGCATATAATAGATTCATTCGTAAATCCACAGAAACTGTTACCATCGTTAGCATCAGAATTTATCTTGCAAGAGCGAATGGCACAATAACATGATGCATATTGGCGTCTTCTTTCACGGTAATTTCACTTAAACCTAACAATATAATATACAGGGTGTATCAAATAAAAAAGGAAATTTTGCTTGGGTGTTAACTACACGATATATAAAGCACAAACCCACCGAAACCGGATTTCATCATTAAAAAATAAAAAAAAGTAAAATTTAGAGCCAAAAATTCTTTAGTCCGGGCCTGATGCAAGGAAACGTCATGTTCAGCACCCGCTAAACGTGGTATTATGTATAAATACATTGCACTCATTTAGTATTATTCTTAATGGTATGCCGTAAGTTCATTTAACGTCATTCTAAATAAATAAAGGCCCTTGTAAAAATTACAAAACTGAGGCATTTTAAATTTCTTCTTTTTATAAAATAAACATTCCTTTTTTGTTAAGAGCATTCTACGTAAGTGTACAAAGTATTATTTTTAATATCCTGATAAGACGTTCGGGTTTCACTGGATACGCGACTTTAGTACTTACAAAAAACGTAAATATTTTTCTTTTGCTTTGTCAAATCGCGAGTTAGTTGTTAATAAACGGTACCACATGAGTCTGAGTTATTTCTTTTGGATTTATTTAATCATATAACACAAAATGAATTGAATCGAATTACACAGAAATAAATGTAGATACAGAAAATTTGCAAACATGCCTTTTTACTATGATTTCGCGCGAAAATGAATCTATACATTCCCGCGCTTTTGCCGATGCATCAAGCTTCGATTTTCTTTATATGAAATCATGATGGTCCTGAAAAGGATCGTTTTTTCGAGACGGGAAGAATTTAAATAAAATGTTCGAAGTGGCTTGCACTTCAAGCGGCGACCCATACAAAACTAACAGCGGTAATAGCTGAATGATAGTGGTATGTAGGGGTATACTCGGGACAGCATTTAGGTTGGGCACAGGTGCGGCTCTAGCCCACGGCATTTACAAAATATTTTTTTCTCGTTAATGCTTGCAGATAGACCCCCTGTGCATTAAGACTTTTTGATCGTATATGATTACAGCTGCTACATATTATTATATTTACCTCTATATCTGATACACCCTGTATAACAAAGTATGTCAATGTTACGGCTACCAACCTTACCTTTTACACAATGCACCTTATCAAGAATTTGGTTCAATCCAAAATGTCCACTGTGCGCAAGCGCGATTGTCCGTTTTGTATGAAGTTGTTTTTTTTTACCAAATTGAAAAAAAGAATGATTTAAATCAGAGCACGTGTTTGAAAGTGAAGAATATTAGACTTGAAAAAGGGTAACTTTAGCATTATATTTGGCTGAACAACACTCATTGTTTAAGTGAACTTGTTGGCTTTGCTAGAGTATTAAAGTATAAAAAAAAAATTGTGCCTCCACCACATGTTTCTACGTTATATCGATTATAATTTTGGTTGGCGCGACAATATTTTATTAACAAAACCTCTTTTTTTTGTAATTTTACATCTATCATTTACATTGCTGGAAAGTTTAATAAAAACAATAAAAAGGTTTGCTCATTAACCGCCGTTTTACTTTAACAGATACTTAAACGTTAAACTGGCATTGTATATTTTTGTTTATTGATAGAAACGTTACTTTCTACCCAAAAGATGGAAGTAGTGACTTTCAAAAATAACTATATTACTACCATGATTGTGAAATAATAAATACATGATTTAGTGCTTTTATAAGCCTATTAATTAAAAACGCTAGTAGCAAAAAAAAAAAATATTAATCGAAAATAGGGAATAATAGGAAGTAATCAAGTAATAAAACACGATTATTTTACGTAATAATTTTTTTTAATAAAGAAAATAATTCATTTCATTGTTATTAAAATAAAATATTTCAAATACAAACATCCTCACACAACAAAACATTTTTTTTTCTGCAAAAGCTTAACTACGTATCCATAGTTACATATGTATTTTATCTCTATTATCCTTATGCAATAATCACAAATAAACAGCCCTAAGTAATTATTAATACTAGTACAATTATACCTACATGTTTACAAGAAAAAGTAGAACACAATGGTTGATTATTTAAAAGTCCTATGATATATCTTTTCTGTTACCATGGCATCGACAAGTAAGACACCTTCTAACTAATCTTCTATAGTATATAGTAATACAACCATAGGAAGTTTCGTTGAAAACATCGTAAAAGAAAAGAAATATTTTAAGGATCATTATGTATTTGCGCCGTTTTATCGCGTTTTAAATAAGAATAAATATAGGAATAGAGTATCAAAAATAAATACATATAACGCTTCGTCATTTTATTAATTCCTTACTATTTTAAATTTCCTAATTGCCTACCAAAACAGTAAAAATAATTGGTAGAGCGAAAAAATAAGAATGCAGAAGTAACTTTTTTTTAACAAATGAAAGGATTGATGGATTAAAATGGTGTTTATTATTTATCGAGATACAAAAATAACAGTGGGTGTCATATCAAAATAGGTACAGCCATGATATATTGAAAGTTGTCGACGTCAAGAGGAAAAGCGGTTATATCTTTAATTAGAGTTAGTATAAACGAATAATTGTTGAGGAAATTGAAATCCTGGACGTAGAAGCATTCAATGTTTGTTTATACTCTGATAAAAGATATGTCATAGCTGTACATTACTGCCTATAAATACATAAGTGACTACCTGTGTGTATAAAAAAGAACATAATTTTGATTTAATTTTACTATTTCCGTGTAAGCTACGAAAACAACAATTTTCTAGACGTAAAATCTCTTCAGTCCAGCTAGAAGTCAAAAATTACAGTAGTAAATACTATCTATAAAAACTCAAGTAAATATAGATAAGATTGAAATTAACTATGTACTTAACAGATATAAATTAATTATTGGAAAACGACAAAATATAAAGTCTATAATTGTTAAATATATTAAAATTTCGATTTTTTTTAAAATAGGATACCATAAAAATATTTTCTTGTAAGAAATAGTTTAATATATATATTGTTATGTTACGCTAATATAACATAAAAAAATAATAGAAATATTTAAATGTACAGAATGAGCCAAATTGAACACTTTTAATAGGGGACTTAAGGTTCAAGATCAGATATGGTTAATTATCGCGCATTAACAATTTTCTCTACAATTGGTAAAAATTTTGCATAAAACAGATAGCTGTATAAATAATTTTAAATATTTTCTTTTACCTGTTGAAGGAGGAGTACTTAACGTAGTGCTTTGGGTCCTGTACTTTTCTTAATTTTTGCTATTGTATCAAGGAAAAATATCTTAGAAATGGAAAATCAGTCAAATGCAGCTTTGAAAGATATGACAACATGGTTTACTATCAACAAACTATATTTAAATGGTAATAAAACAAAATATCAAATTTTCCATACTATAAACTATTGAGGATCGTAATAAAAATGAGAAAAAAAAAACGAAATAAAATCAGGGAAAGCCCTAGAAAAATTAGTGTGCACGATGAAAGATGTATTCTAAGAAAAGTTGTAGAAAATCCAAACATTTCTGCTCTAAAATTGGCAAAAATGATAGAAAGTACTTAAATAAGCTTGCCAATCGTCAAACAATTCGAAATCTTTTGATTAAATACAAGTCAAGCTTAATGAACGAATGTGATATGCTAAAGAATTTCTAAAAAAAACCATTATGAGTTTTATTGGAAAAATGTATTTTTTTACAGATAAGTACAAATTTAGCATATTTTGTTTAGATGGGCAGCAACGAGTTTGGGAAAAAACCTAATGAAAGAGAAGAATTTGAGAGTCACAGTGAAACATGGATGAGGGTCAGTTATGGTTTGGGGGTGTATGTCTGCTACAGATGCTGGAAGTCTACACTTTATTGAAGGTATTCTGGATCAATGTGTGGAGTTAGATATTTTAAAACAAAATCTAGAAACAAAGTGCTATGAAACTAGGGTTAGAAAGGTCTTTTAAATTTTAGCAGGACAATGATCCTAAACATAAGCCGAACAATGTTGGCTAATTAATGAACTTTTTGTTATTAGTAGCACTTAAGTGTTCTTACTTATTTCGATTTAAATTAATGTTTTTATTACAAAATTCATATTTGCTACTTAGCTAATTTTAATTGTTAATTTCTAGCTTCCAGCTGGCCTGTAAATGAAAGTACTGCCCCGAAATCAGACGCCTTTATTAAGTTTTTCGTGAGACTGAACTTTAATCATTTTATTATCTCTTATTCAATATGATGACCTCACGTTTACCCACTCTGGATGATTTAAATTTTCTAAGGTTATGACGTCGCTCATTTATTTTAAAAATATGTACTGATCACTTATGTACACACACTCGATCCAACAAACTTTTCATTTTAAAAATAAAAACGAAATAAATTATTAAAAAAAAAACATTTTTCACACAACTTTACCAACCATTCCTCATCATCTAGTTTACATTCAGCCTAAAAGGCAGTAAGATAACTCCTACAATCTTCTTACAAACAAATAAGAATAGTGAAAATTAAAGTAGCAAAAATCTAACCACATCTTCTGAAATAGAATATGCATTTTTTTCTTTTTAGCTGAAATAGTGCTGCACTAGAACTGTAATAGAATCAAAAAGAGCAGAACTAGAATTGAATTAGGGCAGGGATGTTGTACTTTGCTATATTTCTATATATTGAAAAGAATTAAATTGAATAAATGACAGTAAAATAACTTCTACCACCTTCTTACAATCAAATAAGAATAGTGAAAATTAAAGTAACAAAGATTTAACCACCTCTTCTGAAATAGAATATGCGTTTTTTCTTTTTAGTTGGACTAGTGCTGCACTAGAACTGTACTAGAACCAAAAAGAGCAGCTCTAGAACTGAGTTAGGACAGCGGTGTTGTACTTTGCACTGTTAAAAAGAACGCATTAGATAATAAACATATTATATTACCGGCACCAACTCATCAGTTATGATGAAATAAATGACGGCAATATATTATTTCATTGAAAAACCCAGCCAGCACATATTTAAAAATACCAAAGAATATTTTAAACCCTGAAAAGCTCAGGAAACTACAACACAATCCAAATATATGATAATCACAATTGTTTATAAATTCTTCACCCAGTTTCTGGCTTATTCAAAGAATAGAACACGTAAAGATATCAAACTATGTAGAAAATATTGCCTGCAGTTATAACAACATTGATCTTATTTACGCATTTTCGCATATCAAGAAAGAAAACATACGAATCAATCAATAATTTATGATGTCGGAGATATTTACGGATTTATTACAATAAACTGCTGTCGTTGCACTAGCGCTGTTATTATAAAAAGAACGACGTATCTGACGTCACTTGCACTAAAAGGTATTACTACTTGAACTAGTGCAGCCAGTTCAGCTAAAAAGAACAGACTTTATGCTGGAGGACAGATAGTTCATTTTCTGGGCTTATTCAAAGAATAGAACACGTAAAGATATCAAACTATGTAGAAAATATTGTCTGCAGTTATAATAACATTGATCTTATTTACGCATTTTTGCATATCAAGAAAGAAAACATACGAATCAATCAATAAATTTATGATGTCGGAGATATTTACGGATTTATTACAAATAAAACTGCTGTCGCTGCACTAGCGATGTATTAGTAAAAAGAACGACGTATCTGACGTCAATCTGACGTCAGTTGCACTAAAAAGGTACACTACTTGAACTGGTGCAGCCAGTTCAACTAAAAAAAACAGACTTTATGCTGGAGGAAAGATAGTTCATTTTCTGGGCTTATTCAAAGAATAGAACACGTAAAGATGTCAAACTATGTAGAAAATATTGTCTGCAGTTATAATAACATTGATCTTATTTACGCATTTTCGCATATCAAGAAAGAAAACATACGAATCAATCAATAAATTTATGATGTTGGAGATATTTACGGATTTATTACAAATAAAACTGCTGTCGCTGCTGTATTAGTAAAAAGAACGACGTATCTGACGTCAGTTGCACTAAAAAGGTACACTACTTGAACTAGTGCAGCCAGTTCAGCTAAAAAGAACAGACTTTATGCTGGAGGAAAGATAGTTCATTTTCTGGGGTTATTCAAAGAATAGCACACGTAAAGATATCAAACTATGTAGAAAATATTGTCTGCAGTTATAATAACATTGATCTTATAGATTTTCCCATAACAAGAAAGAAAACATACGAATCAATCAATAAATTTATGATGTCGGAGATATTTATGGATTTATTACAAATAAAACTGCTGCCGCTGCATTACCGATATATTAGTAACAAGAAGGAAGTATCTGACGTCAATCTGACGTCAGTTGCAATAAAAAGGTACACTACTTGAACTAGTGCAGCCAGTTCAGCTAAAAAGAACAAGACTTTATGCTGGAGAGAAAAATAGTTCATTACTACATAATTATCTCAATGTAAACCACGTTTAAAATTATCTATTACTATAAATAACTGTAAAAATAAAACTCTGTCAAACTTAACAAAACAAAAATAAAACAAAAGATGGTTTCATCAACCTGACGAAATTATTTTGAAGTAAATATTGTGCTCATTCTCTCTTTAAGAAATCGTGATCGATGGGAAAATAGCAACATATTCAATACTCGGTATACACAATTTTGAGTGGTTCATGATGAGATGTTTCCATATTGTTGACTTATCACTTTCTGTATGATGGAAATACGAACCCCATTTACTGGAAAGTAGGAAATCCCCCTCCTCGTGAACCGGTTCATGCCCGAAAACACCTTCAGCTTGCAACTCTTCACACACGATAATGGCATCACACTTGGTATGAACGGCCGGCGCGAAAACATCCTGCACGATATTATCGCCGAGGTAGAGGAACTTCGGATCGTCTTTCCCACTGTGCTTCCTCAAGAACTTGTACAACCCCTCCCAATTCCCATTCACGTAATGCCCACCGATTCTTAGATCCTCCACGTTTACCTCTCCGGTCTCTTCCATTCCATTCAGCCCGATAAATGGCCTGGATTCCACGAAGAAGCCCGGTTTCTTAGCGAAGAAGATGACGATGTCGAAATAATCTCTCCACTTCTCCCCCATGCAAGTCTCCGCCGTATGCGAAGCGAAATCCACATGCGAACCGGTGATTAGGAATAGGAGCTTCTTTTCGGCCCGCAACAACTTCAACCAATTCATTAACCTATCACTGCACTTATAAATATACTCGTCAGGTTTGTTCTTCAAATCGGGGAAATAACCACCTTTCTCCTGCTGGAAATGCTCCTTGTGGAACATATTCGTCAGGGCCTTCAAAATATCCGGCCAAATTTGATAGGAAGTCAATGCTTGGTTTCCGTTCTCTTCGTCTTTCGTATCGACAGCTCTAGCGAAAACCAAACCAGCCGGCATGTCAAAATAATCCAGCAGGGTTCTCATCTTTTTTGACAGCGGTCCATTCCAAGTCTCTAAGGGATCTTTCGAGAACACATCGGTTACATGCCATCTGCACTCTTCACCGTAATATTTCTTCAATTCCTCATGTGTCAGTTTCCTCGTGCCATGACTGCCATGTATTATATGTCCTGACGGATCTATTTTGAGTATATTACCGTTGTCAACGTCCAGGATCAGTCCTTTTAGCATAAAATCCGCATTATCTTCTATGGGACGTGATAAATATTTTGATGAATAACCACAATGTTCTATGAGGTAGCTGGATAATGAGACGTACTCCAATCTTACCATATTAGATATTTTATATCGGCATAACGTATTATCCAAGTCGAATCCGATGCAGTCGTAATCCATAAAGCGGAATTTTTCGTGGGAATGTAATTCGTGCACCATTTTTACGTTATTACAATTACTAACGTGACACAACCTCGTATTTAGATTCAGGTCTACAATACGCCCTAATTTTCGCGAATGCCGGATTTTACTTAACGCGCAACTTAAATAACGAAACACTACTAACATCATAAACTTTTTTACGGTTATCTGTCCTTTTTTTATTTATATCAGAGACATGATTAGATCAGGATTAAATTCGGCATCCGTGCTGAACATTAATCAATTGATCAATATCTATACTATACTAGGAATTTCATTCCGTATTATTCGACTAAAAAAAATACCTACATATACAAACATTTGTTTTAAATAACAATAAATTACATTTTAACCCTATTATTTGTTATAAGTTACATAATATAAATTCAAAATATCGGCTTATAAGGTACCAACATTGAAGACTATATCTGCAGTTCAATTACAATTTTATTGTAATCATATATAAAATTTATTTAACCACACCCAGTATTAAATTTATAAACTAATTTTTGACAATAAACAAGTAACATTCATTACTACAATACCCCATTTACAATTCTAAATAATCGGTATTTCCCCCAATAATAAGGTATTAAAAAAAATAGTTTCATTTTCGTAAGATAGATTTTTAAACAGAAATTCCCCTAAAAAACTCATTATTTTAATTAAGTTTTTTTATTATATTATTTTATCAAAATTAGCATTTTTAATATTTCCTTCAATTTTCAATGCTATTTAGTCCTTTTGAATTTTACAAAATATAAGTAATCTGGAACCTACAACCTTCAAAAATCAAATGTTTCAGTTTTTTATCATTAGATTACATTCTGAAACTGCTTATTAGGTTGTCTAACTGCAAAAATTCTTTGAATATGTTCAAAAAAATTTATAAACACATTTTTAAAGCTCAGTTTGGTTAATTCTCTGGTATTTGTAACGCGTTATTTCAGAAACAGTTGTTATGATCCGATATTTATTATCTAGTTAAGTGAAGATTTTTCAAGGTTTGGACTGAATCGGACATTTTTTTTATAATAAATCGAAAACCGGTAAAGATTTCTTTAGCGCC
This sequence comes from Protaetia brevitarsis, assembly GCA_004143645.1. Lineage (NCBI taxonomy): Eukaryota > Metazoa > Arthropoda > Insecta > Coleoptera > Scarabaeidae > Protaetia > Protaetia brevitarsis. The sequence continues at coordinate 76,257 of RXPK01000698.1, forward strand.
TTTTATTTATACACACATCAAAATATATCATTTGGCCAAAAGAACACGCCGAATGTATTAATGTTGTTAATTAATCTTCACCTCCATTAACAATTTAAGTAAGTAATTGTTAATTATAACAAGAAATATTTATGCTTCTGAGGAGCTGTGAAGCAAATGCAAGACTTTCACGGTTTAATAATTTAATAATTGTGTATAAGATTGTAAAAAGATGTACAGCTCCTCCCACAAAAAGGTTAACAATCTGAATCGCGGTTTTGATTATATATTCTCAGGTTGAACTATACATACAACTGTGTTTATTGGAGGTAATTTTATTCATGCCAGCCGAAGAGTAGCCCACATACGTAAGTTTTGATAAATCCATATTTTATGTCCGCTATTCATTTGGTAAATTGTCCATGAAAGTTGTTTTGACGACCTTGATTTATTATTATTAGTTTTCAAATAAGGGTATGCATTCAGTTTAAGGTGCAACAAGTTTGCGGCAAAAGCCACAAAGGAAAGCATTTGTGTTTATCTGATATTCGCCTCTTATAACATATGTATAAATAAACATATTTTTCATTGAAACCTCGCATAACTAAAATACATACATATATTATGGACAAATAATGTCATACGCATATTCTTTCATAATAAAATGAATAAAACATTTCAATCAAAATGTTGCATAATTTTAATTTGTTTTTATTATCTCTCAATACTTCCTAAATAGTTAGCTTTTCATTGCTTTTTTACAACATAATACTGAAAAATAAATTGGAATTAACTCTTGTCTGCGATTGTATATCTCGACACTAATATTAGGTCTCTCTTATATTTTTAATAGTAAACAAAATTAGAACACTGAATAGTTGAAATGAAAGCAGTAAGTGTTGCAGAAATCAAGGCGTCCTTCTAAATCTGATGATGCCATCGGTAAATATGGGGACAATTTTGTGTTTCAACACGATAACTGTCCCGTGTAGAAATCGAAAATTGTGCAAGAATGGATACGTTCCGCAAACATTTATTTAAGTATTACCTCCTCTAAATACTCGGACTTAAGTCCTATTGAAAATTTTGAGCTGCATTAAAGCAGAATATATATTTATACATATATAAAGACTTCATTCCAGAAAATGCAGATAAACTATGAAAAACTTCTAGGAAGTAATCGAAAATAATGGGGACTGGAGACGATTCGATGCTTCAAGATTGAAGAAATGAATTTATGCAAATGTTATAATTAGATAAAACAATAAAATAAATTTATAGTGAGAACATTTTGTTATTACAGTATCACATGTGTATATGTATGATACGATATGAATAAATCTTTAACATTGTAATATTACTAGGAAAAATATTTATATCTCTCAGGAGAACTTAGCATTCCTTACAATTTGGAAAATTACAGTTATAAATAATATCTTTTATTCAAATAAATTACCTTAACAGCAAAAAGAATATTTTTTTGGATATGTGCTATCAGGTACTATATACAAAGTCGGTACAGTTACAGATAAAGTAGTAGTAGATTTAGGTCGAAATTGTATTACAAAACTGTAAATCATCACTTCATGATGTTCTAAACATATAATAGTAAAGTTTTCTGGCCTATAGTAGCAAATACGTTAAACATATTCTACAAGTAGAGAAATTGCCATGAAGATGGCGGTTCTCCTATTTCACTACACTAACTTTCCATACTCAATATAAAAGTTTTCTACATGGCAGACATTGTTATCAAATATTTATCTATTACTTGCCAGATACATATTTCTTAGTAACTGTTATCACAACGGTTGCCCGACTGCATACGGTGGCTCTTGTTTTTGCAAATTAACCACCAATGTGCAGTGGTTTTGGGGGCAAGCATTAGAAATTTTCATATTTGGTTTCGCCAAAGCATTTTCATTTCGACGATATTTTCCTTTTTGTTAGGAAAAAAAATCAAAAACACTGAACTCTTTTTTGTAATTTTACCTTTAACCAAGTAAAACTTCTATGGAAATTATCACTACTTTAGAAATTTTACTTGAGAGTTTTCCAGACTACATGAAAAGGTCTTGAAGAAGTTATCCACATTTCGAAATTTCAATATATAATTTTACCAACAATTTTTTAGTGTCTAACTCTTTGTCAATATATCCCCATTAAAAAAAGTGTTCATGCAAAAATTTCCAATCTAAAGAAAATCCGACTACAACAAATTATTTAGCCTTGCCGTACTTTAATACACCATCAGAAAGAATAAATAAAACTTTATTCCCATATCATTAAAGTTGCTCATAGAAATCATAATAGCCTTACATTTTTATATACCAAAATTTAAAAATATCACCCTCAAATAGAAACAGATTCATGTTAGTTATAAAATTCTCTGTAACAATTGCGATGGCATATACATTGGACAGACCATACAGCATTTAGTAAATCGCCTTAAAGGAATATTTGGTTCTTATATTATAAAGTACGCAAATAAAAACACTCTTATACTAATTGTCTGCAGTCGCAATAAACTCTAGGCAATTGTTTCTGTGTTCTTTTACAACCCGAAGATATCCCAACTAGCACATAGCATATAACCAGCCGTCTAATCAATTACATTATAATGCGGTTTTAACATTAAACATATTATTTAAATACTACATACAAATCAAATATATTTAGTTTCAAATATTTCAATAATATTTATTTTATATTACAAAATCAGATATGCAATTGAGGCGTGTTTTACAAAAACAGCATTTGTCCAAATAAATAATTTTTCAGAAATCATAAACAATAACTGACATAAATATGTAAATTTTCTATTACTTACCTGCATTAACATGTGACTGAAAAAGTATAGAAATAGAAACAAAAAAGACTAAAATTTTATGCGTCTCCATTTTGCGAGATAACATACTAAACTTGAGTTTGGAATTTTTGGACTTGTGCTGTTTTTGTAAAACACGCCTCAATTGTAGCATTTGTTTTTTCTTTGTTTTTTGCAATACACCTTAATAATTATTCATATAGGCATTCTTAACTTACTGCATTGATTTCTTCTAAAAATGAAATATTATCGCATTTTTTTAAATATTCAAAAAATATTTATTTTAGATATTTGAAATATTACATAACGGTGTTTGGAGCAATGAAATCACATATTTTCATCTTCCATGTTTTGTTGTAGCAATCGAAATAAACTCCTGAGCGATTATTTAATCTTTTTAAAATTCTACATTTAAAAAGAAATAATCGCTCAGAGTTTATTTCGATTACTACAACTGTTCTTTTGTATCTTAAACTTACAAAAGAACAGAACTGAAGTAGCACATAATATAGGTACAAGTAATATTCGCCTAATGTGTTTTTGAATCGATGAAATCACATCTTTTCATTTATCATGTTTTGTTGTTGTATAGCGTTTGGGGTTTATATTATATTTTCGTTTTGTTTCGATACACTAGAGATCGTATTTTGTCAAAGCAATATAAGTACTGTACTCTTTACTATGCACCAAGTAGAATTAGAACATTTAAATTTTTTTAGCGGGTAATTCATATCTTTGTGTAAAACAAGAGGCATTAGATGTTCTAAACGCCTACGAAAAAAGGAAATTGAAGCTGGTATTTGTTGCCATAAGCTACGCTCAAAGAAAATAGCGAAGAAAATTAAAATGAATCGTACACTAACTCGGTATTAGGTGGCATTGATTTAGAACTTACTTGAGCAGTCCAGAGAAAAACGCAGCCCCTATTTAGTACCTATGTATTGTGTGAATTAGTTTTGGTAATGTAGTAATATAATAACTCGTTTGAAATAATCATATACTTATTATTTTTTGCAGAAGTTGAACAAAGACCACACCAGAGCAATTGACAAATAATAATTAAAAAAAAAAATAAAACTAATACGCTTCCATTTATTCTTCGTAAAAGTGTCTTTATTTCTAAAAGCAGATATACATTTCAACACATCATCAATATATGTTAAATAAACAGCCTATGACATGAAATATTTTAAACAATTTATCAAACACAAAAGTCTTTGACTCAAGTTTGACATAAATAGAGATAGAATCATTGGAGTTTCTTCAGTATTTCAATATTATTCTCTTTAATTTTGAGTCAAGACTTTTGTCTTCCATGGTACATCTGCGTTTAAGAAATAAACACCTTGATGAAGAACTAAATGGATGCGTATTAGTTTTATTTTATTTTTTATACTACTCCGGAAGTTCGCTCACGTTTGACAAATAATAAGTTACATACAATGCTCACCATTATATACCTATTAGAATTCATTTTGTAAGAAATATAGTAGCTCCTGTACTTAATTATTTTCTCAATCTTCTGGGTATTGAACCACCGAACTTTGACAGAGAGTTTCCATCATGTTATGACATCATAAGAAAGGTATCAATTTATACTTACCTACAGTCGAAACTCCACTCTGGACATTGAAATATGAAACTTTATTGCATTCCTATATTGTATTTACGTAAGCTTGTTGCAGAAATAAAGATATATAAGCGGCTGCAATGCATCGATTACAGATAATGGCAACATTCTCTAACTGTATTTACATTCTTTTCAGGCATTTAAAATACAGTACTACAAACAAAGTATTTAAAGAAAATAAAGTATTTAGTAATTTGTAATCGACTGTTATTGAAGAAAAGCCTTTACGTTTTCCTTCATAATGATATAAGTAAAATACGTTTAATGCTATCTAAAAAAACACTATTGTGTTCTAGTATCTCTTTATTCACATTTTCATTTCGTTTTAAATAAACAAGCACTTCAAACCGTTTACCTGATAAACAACTTCTTGAAGGAGTATGTATAAACCTTGCAAATAAAGCCTTTTCTGAAATAGTGTTTTTGTTCGTGTTTTTCGCACATCATACAGAGAGCAGTTACGTTATCTCTGTTTAATTTTGATATTTTGAAATATTTCTCTTTTAAAATCATGGGGCCATTGTCAATTTCGAAAAAAATTGCAGCCTCTAACCATGTACCCTATCTCGTAATAATCGGTTCAGGAGGCAACTTAACACCGGGAAGTCGCTCCTTATAAAATTGGATTCGTAAAGGTGCTTTTAAAAATACTTTTTTGACATTGCTAATTAAATCATTAATCAAAGGGAATTGATTCCTAATGTCTTCGGCTACACGATTGAACGCATGAGCTAAACAAGTGGTATGAATGTTACTATAAAAAATGTTTAAATTTTCCGCGGCTTTTATCATGTATGGTGCAGCGTCGGACAACATTAGTAGCATTTTTTTCACAAGGTATACTTCCAGGTAAAAAGAAATTTGACAAAACTTCTTGAACGAATTGGGCAATTGTCACATTACTTGTTTTTTGAAGTTCTTTACAATAAATTAAACATGATCTACCTACAATATCTTCATGAAGAATTCCTATTAAGAAATGGGCAATATAACGGCCACACTTATCCGTACTTTCATCTACCATGATATAAATAAAATTATTCCCTACCAATTGTTGAATTTGGTGAAATAACAAATAATAGAGATTGAACCGCGAACAATAAATAGCAAATATACATGAGCGCACCTACATCCCCAAAGAGGTGTCGAGTGACGTAAATTTCGCGCCGTTTCATTTACCAATAGTAGATTCCTATAATATCCGTAATGGTGGTTCGATAGATCTGCGACAGATGTCACATATTTTCCTTAATTCTTTAATTATTATTTATTCAAATTATATTAATTCAAACGCTTATCAATTATTACACGCAATTTTAATCCTAACGACCCTTTAATTTGGTATTAAATAATATAAGGTTGTTTTACTTGGCGTACGTTTATCCAAACAGATATGCATTACGCGTTTGTTGGTTATGTTACTAAATCAGCGATGCAGTAACCGTTACGGTAATCTACGAATTTGCAACGAAGATTTTTGGCTAGATATCGCTTATACTTGTCGCCTGTTAGAGAAACTATAGCCCAACGGGTGCCCGAAGTTACAATTAAGGAGATGGATACCGTATTTGATTTGCAATCGTTCTAGTTTGTGCCCGCGAAGTGTGGGTAGGTAGAAGCATTGCTTTTTTGTCATTTTTCTTTTGTGAGTGGATTTATTCCAATTCCAGGAGCCTCTGAAATCTCTTCTGCATCAACACATTTTACGACCGGCGGGAAAAGCTTAATCCTGAAGCCAACAATAGATAAAAGAAGAAGTTGTCTTATGCATTCTCCAAAGACTGTAGCCAATCAGACATTTGACCATTGCTTCCTATATCCCTTAGCAGAGAGATCAGGCGGACCAAATCGTTTTAATCTATGACTGTACACCCTTTCGTCTCGTAATTATACATAATAAGAACAAGCTTGCAAGTGTAGCTCACTAAGAAGAGCAATCTGAGCAGCACCTAAATGGACACGCCGTGAAGAAGGTAGGCACTCCATTATGGCTAATAGATGATGTAGTAGTTATCCTTATGTTTGTTCTAGCAGTTACAGCACTGGTTCGGACTACTTAAGCCCAGAAAACTCCATCCACATGGTGCCATATCTAGGAGAGGAACAGCCTTGACAATCATAGGTAAGATCGGACTTATGGGAGAACCCATAGGAGTAAAAAAAAATTGCCCTTCCAACTTCCATTTATATTTAAAATGTTGATGATATTATTTGTTCGATCCCTAAAGACATGGTTAATGTTACCCTCGACTTGTTTAACTCTTACGACTGCCATTTGCAATTTACTGCTGAATTAGAGAATGATAATAGCGTTCCCTTTTTAGATACTAAAGTTATTAGGTTGGATGATAATACGGTCATATTAGATTGGTACCAGAAACCAACATCATCTGGTAGATTCATTAACTACTACTCCAATCATCCCTTAAATCAGAAATTTAACACGGTTATAGCTATGAAAAATAGAGGTCACACATATTAGTAACGAAAGATTTTTAGACAAAAATTTGAAGATATTATTTGAGATGTTTTACAATAACGGTTATCCTAGACATATTCTAAATAAATTGATTTATTCTTCGAATATGTTTGATGGTCCTACAGATCAAGGAGCTCCTTTACAATTTAAGTATTATAAACTTCCCTTCATAGAAGGTTTGACCAATAAAATCATACAGCATTTTAAACCATTTGCTAATGTAAAAATTGCAAAATACAACATGTTAACAATTGGTAGCATTTTCACTAAAATTAAAGATAAAACTCCAACTCTTAATCAAAAAGATGTAGTATATAGTATTCCTTGTACGATTGTCAAGGTTGTTATGTTGTCAGACGTCGCAAATTGTAAAGAAAGCAAATAGTACAACATAAGAGTGATTGTCGTATCGGAAAACGTTCTTGTGCCTTATCTCTACATGTCCAAGATCTTATACATAGTTTTAATTATGATGGTATTTCCATACTTGAATTAGAACCTAATTACAAAAAACGATTATTTTTGGAAATGGTTAATATAAAAAAATGTAGTAATGCTATTAATTTTTAAAACTGATACAAATCAATTAAGTAGTATTTATTGCAATATTTTACATCAATAACATTTTTTCTATTTTATATTTATAACTGTAAACAATTTTTTTTTTTTATTAATATGTCTAGCCCTGACTTGCATTTAAATGTTTTAACTATTTATCATTTTGTCAGCTGTCATTAATACTACAACTTGTAAGCAATTACTTATTGTGATTTTGTATATTGTTTCATTTTAATTTGTATATTTTTAGTGCCTCCTGAAGATGTTTTAAATTAAAACGAAATATTGAGGTATTTATTTCTTTTAGATAAGGTCATACCTACCCTTCCCTTTGACTTGCCTTTTTTATTTAAATATGTTGATGACATTGTGTGCTCGGTTCCGGGAGACATGATTGATATTACATTAAACTTATTTAATTCATTTGATTCCCACCTCCAATTTACTGTGGAGAAAGAAATTAATAATACAGTCCCTTTTCTGGACACTAGAGTGATTAGATTGGACGATAATCTTGTCATTCTCGATTGGTATCAAAAACCGTATGCTTCCGGCAGATACATTAATTATCAATCTAGTCATCCTATGAATCAAAAATTTAACACAGTAATATCTACGAAAAATAGAATAACCACCATATGCGATGATAGATTTCTAAAAAACAATTTACAAACGTTGTTTCTACTCTTTCACAACAACGGCTATCCCAAGCATGTACTCAATAAGTTAATATATGGTTCAAATTTTTATGACGGTCCAACGGATGTGGGTGCCGCAGTTTCGTTTAAATACAAGAGGCTACCGTATGTTGGTCTTGACAGACAATATCATTTCTCATTTTAAGAGTTATAAAAATTTAAAAACAGCTAAATACAACACTTTATCGATCAGTAATCTTTTCACAAAAACTAAAGACAAAACTAACTTATTGCAAAAAAGTGATATAGTTTATAGCATTCCATGTAATGATTGTCAAGGATGTTACATAGGTCAAACCTCACAGTCTTTAAAAAGTAGAATTACACAACATAGAAGCGATTGTCATATTGGAAAGCATTCTTGTGCCTTAGCAACCCATTTTCATAAAATGGATCATAATTTTGATTATAATAACGTAAAACTTTTAGATAATGAGCCAAATTATAAACGTAGGTTATTTCTTGAAATGGTACATATCAAAAATAATAGTAATTCAATTAACTTTAAAACCGATATTGATAAATTAAGTAATATTTATTGTAACATATTAAATTTTCGTTAAGATAGATTAATGAGGAAGGTCCTTTTTATTTTGCTTTGTCTAATCACTTTAGTACCTAATTTTTGGCCTCTTCTTTTTTGTAACCGTATAGTTTTTATTGCGCGTTTTATTTTAAGACATATATGTTAAATTTTCAAATCGAGCTATACACTTCCTACTCAGCTGTTTTAAAATGTTGTTGGTCTAATTTAGTAATATTGTTTGTTTTATTTTTAAATTTAATTGTGAAGTGATCTTAGTTCTAAGTATTGTGCCTTTTATTTTTGACACATTGTTTCATTTAAAAAAAAAAAAAAAACATTTTAGTAAGAAAACCTCCGGATGATGCAATAAATAAATTGCGAAATATAGAGGAACCTTGGACAAATAGATCGTTTTATTACAGACCGCTTACCCGATAATTTCCCTAATTGTTATATATATATATATTATATATAAAAAAAAAAACAATACCTCTCATTTACAAAAGGTTTATTTCCAAATATGCTATACCTGCATATCTATACGTCTTTTCTTTATACACCTTTTCAATAGGCAACCGAGTATACGTAATGAATATATCGTGCATATTCAGTTGCGTTACAATTTAATGGGGTACTTTAATTGATTATAACAGTCAATAAAAAATATTTGCCCTAAATACCTTAATTAATTAAACATAATAATAAAAATCAACATTAAACTGCTACTTTTTATTTAATTACAATTGCTTATTTATAGCCACTTCTATCTCAAAAGAATACTTTCTAAAATTACGCCAATTCTGTTTGCTATAAATTTTTCAATCTACCATCCTTTTGTAATGAAATACGGGAATACGAATTAGCGCTCTTTGTAATTATTAATTTATATTTTAGTTTCCGTCTTAATATACATGTTTTCGAATTGTTCAGTTAAAAGAACACAACCCAAATCGCTTAGCAGTTAACGTCCATTCACAGTCACAATTTTTAACAAGCGAAGCGCGCTTCTAGTCTGTCATATTGAATGGCGTTGGTTTTCGTTGTCGCGTCGTTTTTAAAACATTTAGAGGTTAATTGATTAGAATTAAAGGTGAAATAGGCTCAACCGTGTAATTCAGTGGTAGCTGCATCTATTACTAGGTTGATCTATTATAGTTGTTTGGTTGGCGATGAACGTTTTGCTACAAACGCTTTCATCTAAAGGTGAGTAAATTCAACTCTTCCATGTGCATGTAGGGGTAGCATTGTTAGTTTAATATTTTTATGTGTTTTGTTAGTTTACGTAAGGTATTTGCTATATTCGTAACTTACAACAAATACGCATTTTATTTACCATTTATCCCTAACAAAAATTATACCTAGTTAAAAAAAAAAAACTCATCTAAAAATCGGTTAGCAACAGCTAAGATGCCTGTTCTCGGACTGTAATTGGATGTGCAAATCCAATCAGAGTTCGCATTTATTATATTGAATGATGGCGTTGGGTTTTTGTATTGTTTAGGGAGAATTAATTAGGGTTAAAGGGGTAAAATACTTTCAAACGTATAATATATTGGTAGCTGCATTTGATTCCTGTGGGAATTTCATCGGCGTGTGAGTATTTTTCGCTGGGAAATTGCTTTCAACTAAAAGTGAGTACATCTAATTTTTCTTATTGTTGCCAAATAGCGTTGTCTTTTTATTTTATATTTTTAACGTGGTTTATTACATGTTAGGATGCTCATTTATAACGTAATTTTGTAGTAAATAATAAAATTTAAAAAGAAACTATGGCGGCCATCGGACGTTCGTTGAATCAGCCAATCACATTCCGGGATTTTGAACAAAAGAAGCATCGTTTTGTTTCCGGGCATTTTGCCAATTGTGTTTCGTCACATGAATAGTGGCGTCGATTTTGATCCGCGATTTTTTGAGTATTTAGAGGGAATTAAGTGGGTTAAAGGGGTAAAATAGATTCAAACGTATAATTAGTGGTAGTTGCATTTGATTCTCTGTGGGAATTTCATCGGCGATGAGTATTTTTCGTCTAGGAATGCTTTCAACTAAAAGTGGTAGATCTATTTTTTCTTATGTTGCCCATAATACGCGTTGTGTTTTTATTTTATATATTGACGTGTTTATTATGTAAGGAGCTCATTTATAACGTAATTTGTAGTAAATAATAAAATTAAAGAGAAACTATGGCGGCCATCGGACGTTTCGTTGAATCAGCCAATCACATTCCGGGATTTTGAACAAAAGAAGCATCGTTTTGTTTCCGGGCATTTTGCCAATTGTGTTTCGTCACATTGAATAGTGGCGTCTATTTTTGATCCGCCGATTTTTTGAAGTATTTAGAGGGAATTAAGTGGTTAAGGGGATAAAATAGATTCAAACGTATATATACAGTGGTAGCTGCATTTGATCTTTGTGGGAATTTCATGGGCGATGAGTATTTTTCGCTGGAAATGCTTTCAACTAAAAGTGAGTACAATCTATTTTTTCTTATGTTGTGCCAAATACGCGTTGTCTTTTATTTTCATATATTCTAACGTGGTTCATTTATGTTAAGGATGCTCATTCTTATAACGTAATTGTATAGTAAAATAAAAATTTGAAAAGAAATTATGGCGCATCGGACGTTCGTTGAATCAGCAATCACATTCGGGGATTTTGAACAAAGAAAGTGTTTCCGGCATTCTTGCTATTGTGTTTCGTGCACATTGAATAGTGGCGTCTATTTTTGATCGCGCGGTTTTTTGAAGTATTTAAGAGGGAATTAAGTGGGTTAAAGGGGTAAAATAGATTCAAACGTATAATATATTGGTAGCTGTATTTGATTCTTGTGGAATTTCATCGGCGATGAGTATTTTTCGCTGGGAAATGCCTTTCAACTAAAAGTGAGTAATCTATTTTTTCTTATTTGCCCATATACGCGTTGTCTTTATTTTATATATTTGACAGTGTTTCATTTATTTTGATGATGCTCATTTATAACGTAATTTATAATAAATAATAAAATTTCGAAAAAATACTGTCGGCCATCGGATGTTCGTTGAATCAGCCAATCACAATTCCGGGATTTTGAACAAAAGAGCATCGTTTGTTTCCGGGTATTTTGCCAATTGTGTTTCGCCACAGATTGGGTTGTGTTTTGCTTGTCGTCATTTTTTGAGTATTTAGAGGTGAATTAAGTGGGTTAAAGGGGTAACATAGACTTAAACGTATAATTTATGTGTTAGCTGCATTTGATTTGTGGGAATTTCATCGGCGATGAGTATTTTTTGCTAGGAAAATGTTTCAACTAAAAGTGAGTACATCTAATTTTTCTTATTTGCCCAAAATACGGGTTGTCTTTTTATTTATATATTTAACGTGGTTCATTTATGTAAGGATGCTCATTATAAACGTTAATTATAGTAAATATTAAAATTTGGAAAGAAACTATGCGGCCATCGGACGTTCGTTGAATCAGCCAATCACATTCCGGGATTTGTGAACAAAAGAGATCGTTTGTTTCCCGGCATTTTCCAATTGTGTTTCGTCACATTGAATAGTGGCGTCTATTTTCGTGCGTTTTTTGAGTATTTAGAGGGATTTAAGTGGGCTTAAAGGGGAAAATAGATTCAAAGGTATAATATCAGTGGTAGCTGCATTTGATTCCTGTGGGAATTTCTGCGCGATGAGTATTTTTTGCCAGGAAATGCTTCACAATAAAGTGAGTAGATTTATTTTTTTTATGTTGCTCATATACGCGTTGCGGTGATATTTTATATGAGTCAATGTTCATTACGTTAAAAGATGCTCATTTTATACGTAATTTATAGTAAATAATAAATTTGAAAAAAATATGGCGGCCACCTGCGGACGTTCGTTTGAATCAGCCAATACATTCCGGGATTTTGAACAAAGAAGCATCGTTTGTTGGCATTTTGCATTGTGTTTCGTTCAATTGAATAGTGGCGTCGATTTTTGACCCGCAATTTTTTGAATATTTTAGAGGAGATTAAGGAGTTGAAGGGATAAATACATCAAAGTATAATTAGTGGTAGATGCATTTGATTTCTATGGGGAATTTATCGGATGAATGAGTATTTTTTGCCAGGAAATACCTTCCAGCTAAAAGTGAGTAGATGTATTTTTTTATGTTGCTCATATACGCGTTGCGGTAATATTTATATAGTCGACATGTTCATTCGTAAGATGATCATTTATAAACGTATTTATATACTAAAGTAACAATTTTCGAAAAAAAATAGCGGCCATCGATGTTGTTGTATAAGCCAATCACATTCCGGATTTTGAAAAAGAAGCATCGTTTGTTTCGGCATTTTGCCACTTGTGTTCGCCACATTGAATATGGCGTCTATTTTTGATCCGAGATTTTTTGAGTATTTTAGAGGGAATTAAGTGGGTTAAGGGGTAAAATAGATGCAACGTATAATATAGTGGTAGCTGTATTTGATTCCTGTGGGAATTTCATCGGCGATGAGTATTTTCGCTGGGAAATGCTTTCAACTAAAGTGAGTACATCTAATTTTTCTCTATGTTGCCAAATAGCGTTGTCTTTTTATTTTATAATTTAACGTGATTCTTACGTAAGGATGATCATTTATAAGTAATTTATAGTAAATAAAAATTTTTCAAAACAATATGCGGCATCGGATGTTCTTTGAATAAAGCCAATACATTCCGGGATTTTGAACAAAACAAGTGTTCCCTTTCGTCTGTTTCGTCCACTGAACGACGAGTTGTTCATATATTTTTTATTTCACGTGATTTATTAGTTGTGTTTGCGAGGAATCACAAACTAGTAGGGGGATTATAAAAAAAGTTTTCTGACTGATTTCAGTGTAGATGGATCTGACTAGTTTGTGATTGTCTACGAACGCTAATATTAGAGGCTCTTTTAAATTGTAATTTGGTTGTAGTATTTTTACTATCTTGCCGTGAATATTAATTGATAAATTTTTTTTCCATAGTTTTGGATGAATAATAATATGGACGGATTTGTTTATTTAATGTTAGGTAAATTGTAATAGTTATTAAAATTCTAAATCACAGTGCAAGTATGGTTTTATTTGGTTATTTACAAGCTGTTTACTACTTAATAATTTTGTGAAATAATATCTGTATTACATTGAACTTTATATATTTAAGGTGTTTTTTAAGGAATTTCTAAATTTCCCACAATGATGCCAGATGAAATGATAGATGGAGCCTCCGTTTCTTCCAGCAAAGGATCAAATAGATGGTAGGTAACAAATTCAATATGTCCTGTAAATTAATTAAACAGTGTCATCTCTTTGTTGTATGAGTACATAGATTCGGTGAAGGGAATTCCAAGTAATCCAGGAGATGATTTCTATCGGATAGAGTTTTCGCCACTTGGGGTACAAGTCTTCCGGATTAATTTAAGTTATAGGTTGTCTTTCTGTATTCTTCCCTGAATGTATTGGAAATTCTTATATATAGTATATCAGATAGAAATATATTTATAAAATAGAAACTATTTTGTTTCAATCTTACCAGAATACATTATGCTTCATAAACGACTTATTCCGTGCAATAATATAGGGAAGAATCATATTTAGTGAAATCGTTTAATATATTTGTTTTTTATTCATAATTACACTAGGTTACCTATTCTAGACGTGTTTGAACTTTTTTGCTGTTGTTATTTTACATATTTTTTTTTTTAATTCACGATTGGCATGAACTGTGATTTGGTGTATTTTGTTAAAACTTTTTAGTGTTCGTAATGTTAAATATAGTAGATGGTCTACAATAAATACTTATAATTAGTGGAATTAAATTTGTTTCATTTTCTAGGATGTCACGTCTCGAGCAGAGTTCAAAGTTCTCCCCAGTCTTATCAGGAGTTGAGGCCAGACGGTTTTTCACCCTAGTATGCAGCAGTTGGGGCTGGATTAAAAGTACGTTATTTTCAATATTTTAATTTTCAGGGTTTTGTCTAATTTGAGTGTCGAGGTCGGATATAAAAAAGTTTTTTTTTAGCTAGTAATGTAAACATTATTAAATGGTTTCGTTAGAAATTTTCGTAAATTATAATTAATTATTATCGCTAATTTTAAACCAATTTAATCTTTGTTAAAACAGTATTCGTAACGTATAAAATATCAATAATATTATGTCGTGTTGGTATGAAGGTTTAATTTTTTTCAATATATGTATTGACATGCACATTTCCATAAAATATCTTGAAGGAGTTGGAAAATATGCTAACGAACCTAAGAACATTTTGTAACATTAAAAAGATTGTGATGCTTGCTAACTATAAAAAAAAAAATTATTGAAGGCCAAGAATAAGATATCGGAAATAAACAATTTAACAAAATTGATATCCTTCTTACGATTTAATTGTTTTATTAATTCTGATAAAATAAATTATGTTTTGTTATAAAAATTTAAATCATAAATTTGATTTCAGATTTGTAAATATAAAATTTTATTATATATATATATTGTTTTCGTCTTACATACAAACAATAATTAATGTAGCACTTATAAATTTAATGTTAGGTGTTTAAGGAAAACAGCGGTCACGTAGATACTGTCATGATACTGTTTATAGTGTTTTTTGTAGGTGTAGGTCTTGTCACGTCATTAATACATGCAATATATGCAACATATGCAACCCATATCACTTAATATTATTATGTATTGCATAATATAACATTTATATTAATATATATATTTTGGAGAGTGCATATGTTTATGTTATTTTAGTATTAAATATATGAGCCTTGTTTAGTCTCTTCTCTTCTTATTCTTGCGCCTTCGCTTTTTACAACACTTTTGGGTGATATGTCCTAACCACCTCGTTTTTTTGTTTCTTTTGTGCTCGCACGTTTCGAGTTATTTAGGCTTTTTTTGTTACAGGTGCCATTATATATTTCCATTCAAGTTCTGTTCTTGTTTATTTTTAAATTGAACAGTAGTCATCTATTTTTTTTTTTCATCTATTTTTCCGAAACTTCAAAGTTTTCGTTTTTTTTTTTATTTGTGGCATATCACGTCATTATACAGTAAGCCCTGCAATTAAGTGGTATTAATATTAATTTTGGTTATCTAGTTATAATGTCTTTGGACAGAAGACTTGAGTTCATCCAGTTGATCCAGGAGATGATTTCCATTGAATAGGCAGGACCTACCTCACCCTAACACGGGCGCAAGCATTCGGGACTGATTTAAAAGGTAAGAATTTTTTTACGGTGTTGTCTAATTTAGGTATGGAGGTCAGGTGTCAAAAAATAGAGAACATTAAAACTGTTTATTTATTTAAACTTGAATATTTTGGTCAATTAACTTGAGCAGTTTGTAAGTAGTTAATTAAATACTGTAATGTTTTTCCTGTTGCTGATCATTTGTTTCTTTAGTAGTAATCATATCATATTAAAATGATAAAATATTTATATTGCTGTTTGGTGATGTAATTTTAAATTTTGTATATTCAATATTTTTCTTAGTTCACCGATTTTGTTTTCCATGTACAGTTGACTCTCTCTCTCTGTAAATGTTGTTAAGGGGGTCGGTGCTCATTGTTATTTACTCCGAAAAATTGTATTGTATATGTATATGTTCGTTTTTCTCAGCTGTTATAATTAATGTATTGTCATTTTTATTTATTTAATATGTACATAAGCGCATCAGGTTTATTAAGACTTTTCAAAATTTTTAAAAATCGAATTTGATAAAGAAAAAAAAAAACCAATTTTTCAAGTTTTGTAACTTCTCTTTTTTTTAAATCCTCAGCTATAAATCATCTTTTGATGATATCAAATAACAAGCACGGAAAAAGGAACATAAAAAATTCAATATATCAAATAACATCGACCTCTAATTAAAATTTTCTCTATAAATCAAGTTTAATTTTTTTTATGTCAAAAACTGATTGTAAACGCCATTCTTTAATTCGAACTCTCCTTTAATCGAATCAAAAATTCGGTTACTACTTCATGCAAATTTTAAGCCAGTTTTCCTCTTTCCAAATCGAACATCAGTTTTTAATTCCCGTACCCCAATTATGTAATATAAAATTTCAACAAGTTCGACGTGCTCTCATTCACAGTTGTTATACTTGATAATGTCATTTTTGTCTCACTTGCTTTAATTCAAACTCTCCCTAATTTGAACAAACTGGATACTACTTGAGAATTCGATATAGAGAGAGTCAACTATATGTAGTTTATTTCATTATATATTTATTTGGGAATGCCGGTAATTTTTAATTATTTAAACTACTTTTTACGTTTTGATATTGCGATCAGAAATCATAAATTGTAGTAAAATGTAAAAGTTTTATACAAAAAAAAAAAAAAGATAAACAATTCAACAGGTTTTTTTGAAAATGGAGTAAAAAAAATGGTAATCTAAATTAATAGAAATTACCACCGACATCCCCGAATAAATACTGAATGGTAATGTAATTTTTAAAATCTTGCGTTTGGAAAATATATACCACCAACGAAGCGTAACAACGTAAGTAATACTAAAGAAAGAGATTGTTTTCTTTTTTGCGCCTGCTCTCCAAACTTAAATTAAACAACACCAACAACTCTATTCTGCAATACTCATCGTGAGTTGGTTAACGAGCTGCTCTGGCTTTTAAAAATATACTACTTCCTCCCAGAATAGTTTGCCAAAACTTGTAACCTTTTAGGCGGTAGGACAATATCGCACACATCTTTATCTAGGATAAAAAAAAGTTTGCTGTAAACAAATTGTGCATTCACATTTGAATTGGGGTTCAGAAGTTACGGGAAAGCGGCACCCATAAACCCCTCTATCGTAAAAAAATCAATTATATAATCGCTTTGATTTGTGATTTGTGAAACTTTACCAGCGAAAATTTAACACCAGAAGCATCACTTACTGTCGGCGCCTATGTTCGAGGGAGAAATATCATTTGAACTCGAAATGGCAGTTATTTATCAACTGTCATATTCTGCTTTAGGCGCATAACATAGGCGCTATAGAAAGTTCTTTATCTTCTGGTATTTTTTTAGCCAATAATAAGGTATTAATTTTAACTCCTTCTGTTGGGATATGGCTGGGAATAATTCAAAAGACCAAACTGGTTACGTTTCGATTTATTGTAAACCTTTTTCAAACCATTTATCTATAATAAATTACATTTTTTTTTTTGTTAGCGTCTATGATCATTTTTGTTTGTATCTATTTACCTAAATTAATTTTACGAATTACGATCCACATTAAAATTTGTGTTCACACTCTCTGTATAAACCAACATGGTTTTATGTCATAATTTTTAGGAAAATATTTTAAAATAATAAAAGGGACAAACACAATGTATAATATTACATGTTAACGACAAATATTGAAATGCATGCCGGCTCGAAGGAGGATTTTGTGGTACAAAATTAAAGTCAAAATAGTGGAGCGTAGATTTTGGATAAATTTGCTATGTCGGTTCGATTGTTTATGCTATTTTTGATTTTCTTGATATAAATCATTTCTAACATATTACCTTTATAATAATTTTTTTCTTTAGCTGAAATTTTAGTTGCGTAGTTTGTAGTAGTTTGAATTTTTCCAGAAAGGTGTCTTTGGTTTCATTTTACTGAAACATGATATTAAATTAGTATTGTTTTTGTACGTTACATTGATTATATAAGGTTTAAGGATAGGCGCAACTCTTTCCGTTCAGTTTTTTTATGTAAGGAATTGTTAGATATTTGTTGTTGTTACATAAATTGTTTTTTTTTTAATTTTTTTGTGGTGTAAAATTTTACATTAGGATACGTCGACTAAAAATTTGGATAGCTTATAAAACGGACTTTGAATATATGAAACAATCGGTCTGAATGACATTCCCCGTTTATGTAATTTTGGTAATCCGTATATTTTGGGCGGTAGAGCATTGTAAATTTTTAAATGTTGTGCTGTTGTTGGCGTATAAGATTTTGGTTTTCCCAACTTGTAATCACATTATTGTTAAGGTTTTAGAATTTGTGGGTTGGGTCTGATTTCACCTCTTTTTATCATCATAATCTGAAGTATTTAAAACAACAGTTTTGTTGCATTTATCAGGTTCTGAAACAACAATTTGAGGGTTGTTTATGATAAATTGTTTAGTCTCTTTTGATTGTATTGACAGTATTGTGAATATATTTATGTTTCTGTTTGTTTGTTCAATCTAGTGTTTAAATGATTAGTTTAATTACCTGATTACAAATTTTGCTTCTAATTGAATTTTTAACCGTATCTTTAATGTGAGATATCCTTATTTCAACATTAACAATAAGGTCTTCAATTGTGTAATTTATCCTTTTTCTGGTACTCGATAGCAAATTTTGGTCCCAAACTTAAAATATCTGCAATGTTGGTATGTGAATGGTTTTCAATCCGATTGGGATTGCCTATGGTTTTATTTAGATTATTATTATTTAACCCTGAGAATTTTTTATATTCTTTTGCTCAATTTTGTTTAAATGAAATTTAACTTTGGACTGTATAAGTTCGGAAATTTGTAGATAATTCCATTCAGCCAGGATGCATTTCAACTGACAATCTAAATGAGCAACATTTGTTTTTAAGTAATTTTTGATTTTGATTTTTTTCTTTACAATCTGTGATCAATAAATTTAATGTGGAATGTTTAAAAAACATTTTTAATTTATTTTGAAATTTGGTATCTAAATTAATATTGTCAAGTTTGATATGGGAAACTTTAAATTTTAAACAGGGAAGGTGTTAAATCATTGCGTTTACATTTAATTAGAAATGTTAATCGATTTTGACTATTGTTAAGTAATCGATGATTTCTTAATAATTTACTAACTTATCTTAGCGATGCTGTCTTCATATCGTTCGGTGATATTCTTGAACGTTTTTACTATTTTTCATCCATGGTTTTATTATTATCTTCTGGTATTTTTTTAGCCAATAATAAGGTATTAATTTACCTTTAACCAATAATTTTATAAGACAAAACTGGTTACGTTTCGGTTTATTGTAAACCTTTTTTTTTTTTTTTTTTTTTCTAACCATTTATCTATAATAAATTACAAACAAAAATGATCATAGACGCTAACAAAAAAAAAAAACATGTAATTCCAACAGAAGAAGATAAAATTAATATAAAGTTCTTTGACAAAAACACTTTTATGTTATAATGTGATAACTTTTGTAGATGATGATTGAGATTTTTCTTCTTGAAAGTTCTTTGTCAGAGATATTTTTTAGTGTAATATCCGCCTTAATATCCGTACACGTGTATTGTATGCATACATCTCGTATTCAATTTCAATGATAAAAAAGAAATTATTGAATAACAAAACAGCAAGAAATATATGGTTAATTATTTTTAAAATAACAGTGGCGCTCTTCACGTCTATTCCTACTAGTTATACAAATACATATATACGTATATAAAAGTCCAAAATATAACGCGTGTTTAGAGTTCGCGACATCAAGGTTGGTTACAACCAATGATAAAAAAGCAGCCCCCTTTTATACAGTCTATCGGATCTATACATGAATTGAAACTGATTCAAACTTCAAACTACACGACGGTTATACCAGAATACCTTTAGAGATTTTTTTTTGTTCTGATTTTAATGAGGTTTTTAATTAAAAGAAACGCAGAAAATGATAATAACAAGAATACTAGAAACAATATTTTATCCACTATTTAACTATGCAGCTATTTATCTTGATTAGGCCCTTGATATTAATCGACTTAGTTATTTCAATTAAGAAAATGTTATAAACATGAATAAATACACAAATGTATTACAAAATGGTGGTCAAACTTTTTTTTCTAATTTTCTTGTTATTGACCTTTTCCAGGTTCCTTTTCGGTCGATCTTTACACTACTGTTCTTCTTGAGTATTTATTTTTATTGTCTGTTTACAACAGTTTCTACAAAATGCATCGTATAACAGAATATTAATCATTTGAATTCCCGCCGTAGTAGACGTCTCATTGTTAACACATCCTAACGCATTTTGGTGTTAGCCATGCTTCATGTCCGCGAACCCTAAATGCGCGCGTGTCGGAATATATTGTCAATTTTCTCGTGGAAGCGTGGAAGGATTACTTTGATACATTACAAAGGATCAACTTTAAATAATTGTTTCATTTAGCAACTCCTTTTAAAACGGAGATGGGATGATAGAACAGAAAATATATTTAATCTATCTTTAAATTATTACACGCCCCTTGCATTTCGTTTAGGGGATTTTCATGGAACTCAAATATTTTTTAATTATACCTTCCACAATTTATTAATTAGGTTTTTTTTTTATTCTTTAGTGTATGTAATTGATTCATTCTCATGCATTAAACAGTATTTGCACTGACTTGCCAATTTGTAAGAAGGAATGTAGGAATAAGTTAATTGGCGTAACAATCTCCGGAATCTGTGTAAATTTTTTTCTTCTATTCACCTTTTAGTGTTAATTTGTTTGTATATTTACGTATTGCGTTCACATATTTATTTTTGTATGATATGTATTTATATCTTTAAAGATACGCTGAATGATCACAATAAGGTAGCAGTTTTTTTTTTTTTTACCAGTGCAAGATTGTGAGGGACGAGAATTATTATTATTTAAAGTTTAATAAGTTTTAGCAGTTAGTTCCTGTTTGACCGAAATCTTGCAGATTTCTCTTTTTCCTATCAAATGCTATCCTTTACTTGGCATATTTCCCCACAATGACCTCGTTATTAACTGCATAAACTTACAATAAATCCACGTTAGAGATTTACAAATTCACTTATTATTATTACTGTCGTGACCAACGAGACTCCTATCCACTGGTTAAACAATTACCCTTTCCCTTTTCAAGCGGCCAACTTGACGGGTGGCGCCATAACTATGTTCTTTATGCGTTAAATACGCCGCCTTTCTAACAAACGCCCAGCCTGCGCTACCGCATAAAAGGAAGTCCCAGATGCGGAGAGTCGAGAGCCGAGGGGAACCCTCATTAGGAGTGTATTTTCTTTTGCGGCTAAGTCGGAAATGGTTATATTTCCTATAAAAGAAAAAAAACTTGAAATACTACGGCTCTGTCACAATATATCTGACATATATTTAAAGCAGCACCTATATGATTATATTCATTATTTATATTTAAATTATTGAACAATACACTAATACCATGAAATAAGTCAAAACTAAGATTGTGAAAAAATTAAAAACTAATTTTGTAAAATTTATATAGTTTCCCATTTGTTTCCCGGGGCCGCACAATCTTCTTTCACACGAAATAAGTAAAAGCCTCTGTTTAAGATACTAATACTTGATGCATTCTCGTAAGATATTCGGAACAATTTTAATCTTTGTAATGATGACTAAGACAGTTCAACTTCTTTTTACCAATCTGTCTTTAATAAAATAAGAAATAGATTTTTTTGATAGTCCCTCAATTTCATTTTGTCATAGGAGTATTCGATTGATTTATTTGTATTAATTTCTTTTACCACATCGATGCCTTATAATTTTACTTTATTGATATCGTCACACTATTAATAATCAAATGTGAAGGATGGTGTACCTTACGCTACTTGACGGCTGTTCAACTCTTTTATTCTTACTTTTATTTTGTAACGACTTGTTTGCCTCAAAATCAAAATTGCATATAATACTTGTTTAAAGTTTTCACAAAATTATTTTCGAGATATTAATATTTTGGCGCGCCACTATTTATTTTGATCTAATATTTCCATTAAATGAAAGGGACTACTTTTTTAATTTTATAGCTGACATGACATCCTTTTTTATCGGTAAATCTTCTTGATTAAAAGTTAAATTTTTATATAAGATATATTATTTATTTATAAATTCCCATCCTATATATATGAAGCCGAAATTACAAGGAAAATACTTCTAAAATTTAAATTCAAAAAACGGGTTAACGGAAAAAAAAAACAAACACTTTATAAACAAAAATATTAATTAAACCGGTTTATTAATCCGATATTACTCTTTTATAACAGGCTGGCGCCGTTACATTACAGTCCTGAAAAAAAAATATGCCGAATCATCGGATCATATGTACATATGTTACCACTTATACAAGACTTTCTCTCTAACTTCGATAGTATAGGAGGAGGCAGGTCATTCCCCTCTACATGAACCTGATACCACCCAATCCCAGTTAATTCATTAATCTTTACTTTTGTTAATACATAAATATAATATAGTAGCAAAAAGCTGGGAAGGGAAAACAATCTTCGGGCCCTAATCGTTCTTTTATCCCCACTCAACTAGATAGCGAAAATAACAAAATGACATTTATAACTATAATTTAAGTTATAAATTTTATATGAAGAACAATTCTAAACTTATAAATTAATTACGAAAGGTTAATTTAAGTTCTATTCGATACCACACAATTAAATTATTTTCCGACTGTATATAAGATGCCGAATTTATAAATTCTGTATTTAAAAAAAACTATGTTAACTTGTAATCCTGATTATATGTTCTGCTGTTCTAGATTTAACAACACTTTGAAAAACTTACGCTCCGAGGATCACCTGGCGCGAGTCGTTCGAATCGAATAATGCAACAATTTCATCAGGGCAATGAGGAGATCCTAAATCAAGAAGAAACGTAAAGAAGAGAGAAAGAATAATTTAAGTAATAAAGATACTCGGAATTAGCCACCAAATATTTTCTTAAAACATGGCTTCCAATATTTTGCAATATTTAAAATGATACACAAAAAATACCGCTTATTAAGCGTGAAACACTAGATCATGTGAATATCAAAAAAGATGCGATTTTTTTTATACAGTAGAAGATTATCAATACATTACATGTATATTCGCGAGGCAAATATTACTAGGCACGGCAGCCTAATAAAAAACACAGAATTCTTGATCTTTGCACTGTTTTGCGTCAGATTTTTAAAGTTTTGTCTCGTTTTTTTTGGTTTTACATAGTTTTCATTAGATTATTTTTGTAGTAAATTTTTCGTTTTTCAATCTTCTGAGATCATTTTTCCCGCATGAAAAAATATTTGCAGCTGATTAAAGTATAGAAATGCGCAACGAATTATGATTCCTTAATAAATTATATTTATAAATGATTTAGGCTGCAAGATTTTTTACTCATTTTACTGTGATTAGTTGATGCCTGGTAATTTGCTCGGCGACTCTTTGTGTAAATATGTATCAGATCTTACATTTAGATATTTGACCAGCGAAATTGTTTTAGTCAAATTTTTTTTATTTCGCACAATATGCAGTTATGGTTTTTATATTTTACAAATAATATTGGTGCTACTCAAGTCTTTATAGGCACTTTAAACAGATATATTTTTGTGTTCAAGGCCTTTAATAATCTATGTTTTAGTATTATGTGTACGTTTTATTTTTCTTGAATAGCATTGATAAATAATGGTTTGCATTTTCTATCTGGAAATGTTTTTATCAGAGTCCATTGACATGGTAATATTTGTACACTACGCTTTGATTTAATTTACTTTAAATCGGTATCATTTCTTTTGAATCTAATACGTAATATATCTTCACAGTAATGTCAGTTAATAAATATTCCTTTTTAAAGTGCTTTAAAACACATATTTTTGCTGATAACGTTACTATAATATCTCTGCGCTCCTTCATATACTATCAGTATATCACAGAATGTTTTATTTTTCTGTTTCACAAGGAGTATGGCATTAGTGTATGTTGTTGCATGTTCCACGATACTTCTTAATGGCGGTTATTGTACAGTTAACCTGATTTACATTTGGCTTAAATCGGTTTACTTTTAATTGTAATCGATTATCTTAATAGTAATAATCATAGCAACGATGTTTTTCTCGGGATTGTATGTCTCATCGGACATTGCTCTGTTCGCGATTCATTCTCTATATTTGTTATTTGTATGTACATATTTATACGTATTGGTAGTTAATTTTTTTCGAAGTGAACGTGGACTGGGGGTTACGTAAGTGCTAGCACTTGCGTTGGAGGTTCTTCAACGTGTTATCGGTCGTCTGTCAAGACTTCGTGATAATGTGCCGACTGATATCTCTCATCAACCTTCTAGATGTGCACGAACGCCGGATAGACAAGCTCCGGGTGATAGACGTTAGGCGCCTTGTTATCCTGGTGGGGTAGATCTCGCCAGCTGATTCCTCCTCGCCCCCTTCCGCCGGTGTTTATAGGTGATTGTACGAGACCCTTCACGACGGGAAGGTTAGCTTGTGCATTCTCCATGTTGTCCTTGCTGCCGTCTCAATCGCATCTTCTGTTCCACGGAGGCTTCTTGTAGTGTTGAGGTAATTTCTTCTGATTCGCGTTTGCCTGTTGTAGGTGTTACGTTTTCTAAGTACTTGTTGATCTTTATCGCAATATACTATGAGCATACATTTATCTGTTTTGCATTTTGAGTATTATATAGGCAGCTATAAGGTGAGAATGCATATTGTATATCACAATGGACATCAGTACTTTCCAGTTATCACACCAATTGGGTAGACCCTGATTTTTAATTTGCTGTAATGATAAGAACAATTGCAGAGATTGATTACTATATTAATTATATTATGTATTTAAGCCGATGTTTTTGTTTATGGTTTATTAGTGGTCGTTTTAATAGCTTAATTTAAAATGCATTGTACATAGTTTTTGTCAATAGCAGAACTAAAAACCTGTACTATTCAAACCACTATCTTAAAATCATTTTGGTCTTAAGTGAATATAATTGCTTCCAAGTAGCACCAAATATTTTAAAACGTAGGTCAAATCTTCCGCAAATATAAATTGTGGAAAATATATCTTGCACTTTACAAGATATATATTCTTGCTAAATAATGAATGCTTGTGCTCTTTCATGTGCATCAGTATCTGAGGAATGGATTGGATTTTTCGTTTGCAAAAGGACTGAGATAATGTTAATGGATATGGTTGCATTTTCTCTATCATGTGATGTGGTTCATTGTAAAGTTAACTCTGCTTTACATTTGCCTAAAATTGGGTTTCATTTTTTAATTGTCATCGATTATTTTAATAGTAATATCATGGCAACGATTTTTTCGGGCTTGCGTGTAGCTCATGTATATTTTGCTCTTGTTCGCGATTCATTTCTCTAATATTATTTATTTGATATACTTTATGTATGTATTTGTATGGTTTAATTTTTCGAAGTGAACCTGTGACTGGAGGTTACGTAAGTGCTAAGCATTTTGCGTTTGGAGGTATTCTTTTCAACGTGTTATCTCGTCGTGCTGCTCCAAACTTCGTGATAATGTGCCGACTGATATTCTCATCAACCTTCTAGAGGCACGCACGACGGGGATCGGCAACTTCCCGGGGTGACAGACGTTAGGGCGCCTGTTATCCTGGGTGGGGTAGATCTCGCAGCTGATTCCTCCTCGCCCCTTTCGCCGTGGTGTTTATAGGTGATGTAACGAGACCCCTTCACGACGGGACAGGTTAGCTTGTGCATTCTCCATTGTCCTGCTGCCATGCTCAACGCATCTTCCTGTTCCCACCGGACGCTTCTTGTTAGTGCTTGGGTTATTTCTTCTGATCACGTTTGCTGTGTAGGTGTTTGCGTTTTTTTTTTGAATACTCGTTAACTTTGTCGGAATATACATGAGCATACATTATTTCTGTTTTGCATTTTGAATGACATTGCATATTGTGAACTTTTGTGTCACAATGGACATCAGTACTTTCCAATTATCACACCAATTGGGTAGATTGTTGATTTCTGATTTGGCATGGTAATAATGATAAGAACATTTGCAGAGATTGTTATTATAAAATTATTTTCACTATTTATATATCTAATACACTTTGTACATTGGGACATGTTTCACAAAAATAGCATAAGTCCAAATACATGATTCAGAAATCACAAACAATATTTGACAGAAATATGTAAAATTATTTGCATGTACCACATCACTGAAAAGGTATAGATGAAAAACTAAAGACTAAAATTATGTACGTATATAGGTATATCACTTTCTGTAGGTAGTGTTAGATAGCATACTAAACTTAATTTTGGAATTTTGGACTGCTGTTTTTGTAAAATACGCCTCAATTGATACGAAATATATCAATGATGGGTGAGACAGTACAAATCTATAATTAAGGAATATTAGGTTAGTCAAATATATTAATAAAATATTGCAATACAGATGTATACTAAAGCAATGAATTTAACCATAGAACAGTGCAGATGTTAGAAACTGACCAGAATTAAATACTTTTTAAAGTGCTGTTTCCAGAAATGTAAATCTCTGACTTGTACAGTTTTTCCCACCCACCATAGATATATAAACAATTGTAAATTTAGCTACCAACTTCTAGGCAGTGGTTTAGCAGTAGTCGATTTAATTTAATTTGAATGTAATGTTTAAATCGTTTTCCATCAAATCACAGATCCAAAAAATCGCCGCGATCAAACCATTGTCTTAGAATTGAATGTGAACTCAATTCAACATGTAAAACCCTAAGTAGTAAAGATTTGTTTTGATTTTGATATGTTGAATGAGGCATGAATGGGTAGTGGTCACATGTACCTACACTACACCTTCAGTTTAAACTAGGTGAATAAACACACTCCAAGTAGCACCAAATATTTCTAAAACATTAAATCAAATATTCCGTAAATGGAAAAATGTAGAAATGTTGTAGAAATGTAACTTGTCATGATTATTTGGTGTTACTCGAAGTCCTTTTTAAAGCGCTTTAAACAGAAATATTTTTGCCAATGTTTATAACATTTCCTTGCCCCGTGATATGCCATCAGCATTTCGACAGATGTTTTATTTTCCTTACCATTATAGCAACAATGTCTTC
Organism: Protaetia brevitarsis; assembly: GCA_004143645.1. Taxonomy (NCBI): domain Eukaryota; kingdom Metazoa; phylum Arthropoda; class Insecta; order Coleoptera; family Scarabaeidae; genus Protaetia; species Protaetia brevitarsis. The sequence goes on from RXPK01000698.1 coordinate 103,751, forward strand.
TCTAAATGAATTTATATTTATATTCTTTTTATAGTGCTTTAAGAGTTATATTTTTAATAATATAATGAATCGCTTTACACCTTCATATGCCTTGCATATCTCAAACATGTTTCCATTTTTGCAAAAGGAGTAATAACGTTAATCGATGTGATTGCACTTTCATCGTTCCAATATTTTTTATTTTTCATATTGTCAACCTAATTTATACTCGGCTTAGTGTCATGTATTGCTTTTTGTTTTATTGCGAGGGTGCGTTTGGTCCCCTTTCACCGTAAGGTGGTGGGGGGCTGCGTATCTCCGGCGTGAGGTACCCGAGGGGTGTTGATGCTTCTGCATGGGCACTACTTGGGGAAGGTGGAGTATGTGGAGGTAAAAACAAAAAGCAGTATTTTTTTCCTCCTTCTGATCTCGTTCTCTGTTAGGTTTTTTTGCGCTTGTCAGGTTTAAGTTTATCAGAAATACATGAGCGCGCATAATTCCTATTTAAAAGTGATTATATGTTCATAATATATATATAATCTTATAAATGATAATATTCATTTTCAATGCAGTATTGCTGGAGCTACTGCTGGTACTGCAATTGCAACGGTTATACTATTGTAGAATTATTTTCACTATTTTTGTTACCACATTTTATGTATGGCGATTTTTTATAGTATTTTACCATTGTAATATTAATAAGCAATTAACTAATAAGTAAATTTAATTATATGTAAATAAAAAGAAATTTAATGAAATTGTATTAATTGAAGACACACACATCCATAGAACCATACAACATAGATACACACAGACAGATATACACATCCATAGAACCATACGACATAGATACACACATCCATAGAGTCATAAAACATAGATAGATGCACAAATCCATAGAACTATACAACATAGATGGATGCACAAATCCATAGACTATACAACATAGATGAATGCACATATCCATAGAACTATACAACATAGATGGATGCACAAATCCATAGAACTATACAACATAGATGGATGCATAAATCCATAGAACTGTACAACATAGATGGATGCATAAATCCATAGAACTATACAACAAGATGGATGCATCACAGATCCCATAGACCTTATACAACATAGATGGAACGCAAATCCATAGAACTATACAACATAGATGGATGCATAAATCCATAGAACTATACAACATAGATGGATGCACAGATCCATAGAACTATACAACATAGATGGATGCACAAATCCATAGAACTATACAACATAGATGGATGCACAAATCCATAGAACTATACAACATAGATGGATGCACAAATCCATAGAACTATACAACATAGATGGATGCACAAATCCATAGACCTATACAACATAGATGATGCCACCAAATCCATAGACCTATACAAACATAGATGGATGCACAAATCCATAGAACTATACAACATTAGATGGATGCACAAGATCCTTAGACTATACAACATAGATGGACTGCACAAATCCATTAGAACTATACAACATAGATGGATGCACAAATCCATAACTATACAACATAGATGGATGCACAAATCCATAGACTATACAACATAGATGGATGCACGATCCATAGAACCTATACAACATCAGATGGACGCACAAATCATAGAAACTATACAACATAGATGGAGCACAAATCCATAGAACTATACCAACATAGATGGATGCACAAATCCATAGAACTATACAACATAGATGGATGCATAAATCCATAGAACTATACAACATAGATGGATGCACAAATCCATAGAACTATACAACATAGATGGATGCACAGATCCATAGAACTATACAACATAGATGGACGCACAAATCCATAGAACTATACAACATAGATGGACGCACAAATCCATAGACCTATACAACATAGATGGATGCACAAATCCATAGAACTATACAACATAGATGGATGCACAGATCCATAGACCTATACAACATAGATGGATGCACAGATCCATAGACCTATACAACATAGATGGACGCACAAATCCATAGAACTATACAACATAGATGGATGCACAGATCCATAGAACTTTACAACATAGATGGATACACACATCCATAGAACCAATGCAACATAGATAGATGCATACATCCATAGAACCATACAACATAGATAGATACACACTTCCATAGAACCATACAACATAGATAGATACACACTTCCATAGAACCATACAACTAGATAGATACACACATCCACAGAACCATACAACATAGATAGATGCATACATCCATAGAACCATACAACATAGATAGATGCATACATCCATAGAACCATACAACACAGATAGATACACGCATCAATAGAACCGTACAACATAGATAGATGCAGACATTCATAGAACCATACAACATAGATAGATGCATACATCCATACAACATAGATAGATGCATACATCCATAGAACCATACAACATAGATAGATGCATACATCCATAGAACCATACAACATAGATAGATGCATACATCCATAGAACCATACAACACAGATAGATACACGCATCAATAGAACCGTACAACATAGATAGATGCACACATCCATAGAACCATACAACATAGATAGATGGACACTTCCATAGAACCAATGCGACATAGATAGAGGCACACATCCATAGAACCATACAACATAGATAGATGCACACACATCCATTAGAACCCATTAACAACATTAGATAGATACACACATTCATAGAACCATACAACATAGTTAGCTAGACACACACAACATGCACTAGATGCATACATCCATTAGAACCATGTACAACACAGATAGATTACACGGCATCAATAGACCCTTACAACATAGATAGATGCAACATTCATAGAACCATACAAATTAGATAGATGCATACATTCCATAAACCATACAACATTAGATAGATACATCACATCCATAGGGAACCGTACAACATAGATAAATGCATACATCTCATAGAACCGATACAACATCAGATAGATGCACCTCGTCATTGGAATCATACAACAAGATAAGATGCACACAGCCATGGAACCATACAACATGGATAGATGTGCATTTACATCCATGAGAAACCATACAACATTATATAGATGCATACCATCCATTGAACCATACAACATAGATAGATGCATACATCCATGAACCATACAAACAACCAGATAGGATACACGCATCAATAGAACCCCTACAACATGAGATAGATCGCGACATTCATAGAACCATACAACATAGATAGATGCATACATCCATAGAACCATACAACATAGATAGATGCATACATCCATAGAACCGTACAACATAGATAGATGCATACATTCATAGAACCATACAACATAGATAGATGCACATAGTCATAGAATCATACAACAAAGATAGATGCACACAACCATGGAACCATACAACATGGATAGATGCATACATCCATAGAACCATACAACATAGACAGATGCATACATCCATAGAACCATACAACACAGATAAGATACATCGCATAACCCGGAACCTGTACAACATAGATAGATGCTACATCCATAGAGCCATACACTATAGATAGATGCACATATCCATAGAACCATACAACATAGATAGATGCATACATCCATAGAACCATACAACATAGATAGATACACACATTCATAGAACCATACACATAGTAGATTACACACATCCTAGAACCTTACAACATAGATGGATGCACACATCCATAGAACTATACAACATAGATGGATGGCACACATCCATATAGTCATACAGTATAGCTGGTATGCACAAATCCATAAGATCTATACAACAAGAGTAGCATGCACACATCCATAGAACCATACCACATAGATAGATGCATACATCCTAAACCATTATAACATAGATAGATACACACATTCATAGAACCATACAACATAGATAGATGCACAGTCATAGAACCATACAACAAAGGTAGATGCACACATCCATAGAACCGTACAACATAGATAGATGCATACATTCATAGAACCATACAACATAGATAGATGCACATAGTCATAGAATCATACAACAAAGATAGATGCACACAACCATGGAACCATACAACATGGATAGATGCATACATCCATAGAACCATACAACATAGATAGATGCATACATCCATAGAACCATACAACATAGACAGATGCATACATCCATAGAACCATACAACACAGATAGATACACGCATCAACAGAACCGTACAACATAGATAGATGCCATACATCCATAGAACCATACAACATAGATAGATGCACATATCCATAGAACCATACAACATAGATAGATGCATACATCCATAGAACCATACAACATAGATACATGCACAAATTCATAGAACCATACAACAAAGGTAGATGCACACATCCATAGAACCGTACAACATAGATAGATGCACATATCCATAGAACCATACAACATAGATAGATGCATACATCCATAGAACCATACAACATAGATAGATACACACATTCATAGAACCATACAACATAGATAGATACACACATCCATAGAACCATACAACATAGATAGCTAGACACACACAACCATACAACATAGTTAGATGCATACATCCATAGAACCATACAACATAGATACATGCACAAATTCATAGAACCATACAACAAAGGTAGATGCACACATCCATAGAACCATACAACATAGATAGAATGCATACATCCATAGAACCATACAACATAGATAGATACACACATTCATAGAACCATACAACATAGATAGATGCACACATCCATAGAACCATACAACATAGATAGATGCATACATCCATAGAACCATACTACATAGATAGATACACACATCCATAGAACCATACAGCATAGATAGATGCATACATCCATAGAACCATACAACATAGATAGATGCATACATCCATAGAACCATACAGCATAGATAGATGCACACATCCATACAACATACACACCTCCATAGAGCTACATAAGCACATACATCCATAGAATCACATACACACACGCAAGTACATCAGAGATAGTACAGAACTACATCCTCACGCTGTCTGATCTATCATATATTTTTTCGGTGTTTTACACTCCTAGCATTTGGAGAGCAGAAACACCGATTAAATATATGATATACTGTTGGTGGCGCTAGCTGGCAGTGAAAAAGTGCTCAACTCAAACTCAGCCCGCAGGTTAGCAGTGCCATCTGGCTCTCTACACGCAGAAGTTCCACTGCCAAATAGCGCAACCTGTTTGAAATAAAAACGCCACTTTCCCAAGTCTTTATTTACATAATTAATGACATTCACTACACTAACCCAATTTATTTACATTTTTCTTTTGGTAGGGATAAAGCCTAAGGAATTTATTGCTTGTCGGGCACTTTCGCAGAGCCAAATCTCCCTTCCAATCATCATTACATTACGGTCCCCGGATAAAAAGCCGGTCACCGCAACTGACCAGGGCGACACTGCGAGCTCACGGCCCCTCGCCATAGTCGAGGAGGGAAGGCATTCGCAATGTATAGCAACGTTTTATTTATATAAGATGAATAATATTAATAATAATTACATTTGTACAATAACTGCCAATACATAAAATATATTAACAATATATATATATAAATAGTGATAGTTATTAGATGTTGCAATTGCACTATCCACACTACTTGCAATATAAAAATCGCCGGACAGCTTACATTGAAACCGAATATGCATTATCACTTTTGAAAACATGATATAATACGCGCTCATGTATTTTCTGATAAAGTTAACCTGACAAATGCCGAAAATCTATACACAAAACTGCTTTTTGTATTTTACCTCCACATACTCCACCTTCCCCAAGTAGTGCCCATGCAGAAGCACCAACACCCCTCGGGTACCTCACGCCGGAGGTACGCAGCCCCCCACCACCTTACGGTCAAAGGGGACCAAACGCACCCCCGCAACAAAGCAAAAAGCAGTAAATAGTACTATAATCGATTGCAAACAAATAAAATGACACCCATTTAAAGGAAATTCCGATCAGATACCATTAGATACAACGCCATACAAATAACGATAGAAAATGCAGCCACTTTCAAATATTGCAGGTATTTGAATACGCAAAGTAAGTGATTATATTATTAAGAGAAATATATCTTTTTAAAGCACTTTAAAAAGGAAATTTATTAACTTAGAGAAGAAATTTTTGCTACGATTATTACTGTTAATATAATTTTAATTAGATATCAGAAATGATACCTACCTATAAAATAAATTTAAATCAGACAGTGGTCCAGATGTGTAAGTCTCTTAATTATAATACGAATGGACTACCCCATAGAACGCCATGGATTCAAAAATGCAACCACATCGGTTAACATTAATGCTATTGTAAGAAAAATAAAATAGCTTTTGAATTACTGGTGGCACATGACGAAACAAAGAGATATAAAAAAACATTAGAAAAAAAAACCTGTTTAAAGTGTTTTAAAAAGGATTCGAGTAGCACCAAATAGTTAGGTTTTTTTTTTTTTATTATTTTAAACAGCTTTATATTTGTTGAATATTTGACGTTCGTTTCTGAAATATTTGGTGCTACTTCTAGCATTTATTCACCTAAGATTAAAATTATTTAAGACAGTGCTTGATCGCAGAGATTTCCTTTTGTTACTAATAGAAAACGATCTACACATTACATTTTAAATTAAACAACCACTGACTTAAAAATTGGTAGACTAAATATATAAACAGTGAAACTAATTTTACAATAATCAATCTCTGCAATTGCTCTTATTGCTATTCTAATGATATATCAAAAAATTGACGACCTACCCAATTCGTATGGTAATTGGAAATTACGGATGTGCATTGTGAATAATATAATATAAAAATTCACATGCCTTATAACTCAAAATACAAAACAGAACTAATGTATGCTCATGTATATACCGATAAAGTCAATGAGTACTAAAAACGCCATCTACACAGCAAACGCGATCAGAAGAAATTACCCAAGCACTAACAAGAAGCGTCCGGTGGGAACAGGAAGACGCGGTAAGAACGGCTACGGGACATTGGTAGAGGCGAGTCTCAATATAGTGAGGGGCCGAACTACAGCCTGTCAACGCAATCTCCCCTTCGAAAAGAGGTCTCTCGTCACATCAGCCTATAAAACCACCGGCAAAAAAGGGGCGAGCAGGAAACAGTCGGAGATATACCTCCCCCGAGGAAACCCCAGGAGCTTGCAATCCCCATCGTTCCTACTCTAGAAAGGTTGATGAGCATATCAGTCGGCACATTATCACGAAGTCTTAAGCAGACAAAGAGATAACACGTTGAAAGATACCTCCAAACGCAAAATGCTAGCACTTACGTAAACCCCCAGTCACACGTTCACTTCGAACAATTAAGCTTCAGATACATATAAACATGCATATCAAATAATAAATACTAGAAAATGAATCGCGAACAAAAACATATATACATGAGCGTACGCACGTCCCCTGAGACAAAAAAAAAATGGTTGCTACGATTACTACTATTAATATAATCGATTACAGTTAAAATATGAAATCAATTTAAGGCAAATGTTAAGCAAGTTAACTGTACAATAAAATGTCAATGATAGAAAAATGCAACCACATCGATTAAACGTTATTAGTCCTTTGGCAAGAAAAATAAAATATTCCTCGAGATACTGATGGCATATGAAAGAGCACAGAGATTAATTATTAATTACATTATTAGCAAAATTATCTTTTAAAGCGCTTAAAAAAAATATTTACTACCTTAGAGAAGAAAGTATTAAGTACTATAATTATTACCAATAATATATTCGAATGGATTAAATGGATATTAAAACGATTTAAAAGAAATGTAAATCATACATGGTGGAACAAATATTAGTGTTTGCTTTTAATTGTTATATCAATTGAATAAGTAATGAATAATTGAAAAATGCAACCACCTTGATTAAGGTTATTACTGCTATTGCAAGAAAAACAAAACATTGTATCAACATAATAGGCTAAAACAATTGAATTACTGATGGCACATGAAGTAGTAAAGATATTTACGTATGTTAGCAATAATATGTCTCTTCAAAGCGCTTTAAAAAGGACATAACTAGCACCAGATGTTTATAAGAAGGTATATTTTACACAACTTTATGTTGCGAATTATCTGACCTAAGTGCCAGAAAAACTTTGGTGCTAATTGAAACATTTATTTATTCACTTAGACCAAAATTATTTAAGGCAATGGTTTGATTGTGGCGGTTTTTTAAGTCTGTGATTTGATAGCAAACGAACTACACATTATATTTTAAACTAGAACGACCACTGTTAAACCATTGACTTCAAAATTAGCAGATAAATATATAACTATTTACAATGATTTATAAAATATATAAACAGTGAAAATAATTTCACAATAATGAATCTCTGCAATTGCTCTTATAACTATTCTACGACAAATAAAAAATCGGGGGGCATCACCAATTGAGTATGGTAATTGGAAAGCTTCTGATGCGATGTGTATATACAAAAGTACACAATATGTATTTCCATTCTATTGATACTCAAAAATGCAAAACTGGAGAATGTATGCTCATGTATATTCCATAAAGTCAACGAATACTTAGAAAACGCCAACACCTACACGGCAAACGCGATCAGAAGGAATAACCCAAGCACTAACAAGAAGCGTCCGGTGGGAACAGGAAGACGCGGTAACATCAGCCCATAAAACCACCGGCAAAAAAGGGGCGAGCAGGAAACAGTCGGAGATATACCTCCCCCGAGGAAACCCCAGGAGCTTGCAATCCCCATCGTTCCTACTCTAGAAAGGTTGATGAGAATTATCAGTCGGGCACATTATCACGAAGTCTTTAAGGCAGCGACGAGATACACGTTGAAAGATACCTCCAAACGCAAAATGCTAGCACTTACGTAACCCCCCAGTCACACGTTCACTTCGAAAAATTAAACTACAAATACATATAAATAAGTGCATCAAATAATAAGACTAGAGAATGAATCGCGAACAAAAGTAAATATACATGAGCTACATATATACCACTGAGAAAAAATTGTTGCTATGGTTATTACTATTAATATAATCGATTACACAGTTAAAAATGAAATCAGTTAAGGAAGTTAACTGTACCATAAAACGTCAATGATAGAAAAATGCAACCACGTCGATTAACGTTATTTGTACTTTTGCAAGAAAAATAAAATATTCCTCGAGAATATTGGCATATGAAAGTGCACAGAGATTAATTATTAATTACATTATTAGCAGAAACATATCTTTTAAAGTGCTTTAAGAAGAAATATTTTTTAACTTATTACTATAATATTACCATTGACATATTCAAATTGAATTAAATGAGATAAAAACAATTTAAAGGAAATGTAAATCAGAAATGGTAGAACTATTAGCAAGTTTGACTTTCAATTGTTATATCGATTGAGTAGGTAATGAATAATAGAAAAATGCAATCACATTGATTAGGGTTATTCTGCTATTGCAAGAAAACAAAATCAATGTAAAAACACATAATACTATAGCAACATAATAGCTAAGGCATTGGAATTACTATACATGTTAGCAAAAATATATCTGTTCAAAGCGCTTTAAAAAGGACCTAACTAGCACCAGATATTTATACAAGATATATTATACACAACTGTATATTTGTGGCATATTTGGTCTAAGTTTTAGAAAAAAAGTTGATGCTATTTAAAGCATTTATTCAGCTAGACCAAAATTAATTAAGGCAATGGTTTGACTGTGGCGGTTTTTTTAGGTCTGTGATTTGATAAAAAAAAAACGAACTACACATTACATTTTAAATCAGAGTCACTGTTAAACCATGGGCTTAAAAATTGGTAGATAAATATGTAGCTATTTATTATTATAAATAGTACATTATTAAGTACTAAATATATAACCTGTGAAAATAATTATACAATAATCACTCTCTGCAATTACTCTTATCACTATTCCATGACAAATCACAAATCGGGGGTCAACCCAATTGGTATGGTAATTGGAAAGTACTGATGCCGATTGTTATATACAAAAGGTAACAATATGCATCGTCATTTACCGCCTATATAATACTCAAAAGTGCAAAACAGAAATAATGTATGCTCATGTATATTCCGATAAAGTTAATAAGTACTTAAAAAAAAACACAACAGCAAACGCGATCAGAAGAAATTACCCAAGCACTAACAAGAAGCGTCCGGTGGGAACAGAAAGACGCGGTAAGAACGGCTACGGGACATTGGTAGAGGCGAGTCTCAATATAGTGAGGGGCCGAACTACAGCCTGTCAACGCAACCTCCCCTTCGAAAAGAGGTCTCTCGTCACATCAGCCTATAAAACCACCGGCAAAAAAGGGGCGAGCAGGAAACAGTCGGAGATATACCTCCCCCGAGGAAACCCCAGGAGCTTGCAATCCCCATCGTTCCTACTCTAGAAAGGTTGATGAGGAATATCAGTCGGCACATTATCACCAAGTCTTAAGCAGACAAAGAGATAACACGTTGAAAGATACCTCCAAACGCAAAATGCTAGCAGTTACACAACCCTCCAGTCACACGTTCACTTCGAACAATTAAACAACAGATACATATAAACATGTATATCAAATAATAAAGACTAGAGAATGAATCGCGAACAAAAGCAAATATACAAGAGCGTACACACGTCCCGTGACAGGAAAAAAGGTTGCAATGATTATTAATTAATATAATCGATAACAGTTACAAAATGAAATCAATTTAAGACAAATATTAAGCAAGTTAACTGTATAATAAAACATCAATTATAGAAAAATGCAACCACATCCATTAACGTTATTAGTCCTTTTGCAAGCAAAATAAAATATTCCTGGAAATACTAATGGCATATGAAAGAGCAGAGATTAATTATTACTAAGAATATATATTTTTAAAGCGCTTTAAAAAGTAATACTTATTAACTTAGAAAAAAAATTATTACTATTAATATATTCCAATAGAATTAAATTAAATGCAAATCAGAAATGGTGGAACAAATATTAACAAGTTTCCTTTTAATTGTTATATCAATTAAGTAGGTAATGAATGATAGAAAAATGCAACCGCATTGATTAAGGTTATTACTGCTGTTGCAAGAAAAACAAAACATTTTATCAACATAATAGGCTAAAGGCTGATAAATTACTGATGGTATACGAAACAGCAAAAGTTGTATAACATACATTAGGAAAAATATATCTGTTTAAAGCGCTTTAAAAAGGACCCGACTAGCACTAGATATTTATAAGAAGATATATTTCATACAAATTTATATTTGCGGAATCTTTGACCTATGTTTTAGAAATATTTGATGCTACTTGGAGCATTTATTCACTTAAAACCAAAATGATTTAAGATAGTGGTTTGATAGAGCAGATTTTCTAGTTCTGCTATTGACAGAAAACGATGCACACATTGCATTTTAAATTATGTTAAAACAACCACTAACTAAACCATCGGGTTAAATAATATACTAAATATATAAGCGCTGAAAATAATTTTATAATAATCAATCTCTGCAATTGCTCTTATCATTAACAGCAAATTAAAAATCAGGGGTCTACCCAATTTGTATGGTAATTGGAAAGTAATGATGTCCATTGTGATATACAATATGCATTGTCACTTATAGCCTATATAATACTCATAAATGCAAAATAGGAGTAATGTATGATCATGTATATTGCGATAAAGTCAACGAGTACTTAGAAAACGCAAACACCTACACAGCAAACGCGATCAGAAGAAAATACCCAAGCACTAACAAGAAGCGTCCGGTGGGAACAGGAAGATGCGTTGAGCACGGCAGCAGGACAATGGAGAATGCACAAGCTAACCTTTCCCCGTCGTGAAGGGGTCTCGTTACATCACCTATAAAACCACCGGCGAAAGGGGGCGAGGAGGAATCAGCTGCGAGATCTACCCCACCCAGGATAACAGGCGCCCTAACGTCTATCACCCCGGGAGTTGTCTATCCCCGTCGTTCGTGCACTCTAGAAGGTTGATGAGAATATCAGTCGGCACATTATCACGAAGTCTTAGGCAGACGACGCGATAACACGTTGAAAGATACCTCCAAACGCAAAATGCTAGCACTTACGTAAACCCCCAGTCACACGTTCACTTCGAAAAATTAAACTACCAATACACATAAATAAGTGCATCAAATAATATTAGAGGATGAATCGCGAACAAGAGCAAATATACATGAGATACATACAATCCCTGAGAAAAAATGGTTGCTATGATTATTATTATTATTATGATAATTGATTAATCGAATTCAAAGTAAATGTAAGTCAGGCACAATAAAATACCATGTAAATAATCGTGGAATTAATGCCATTACTCCTTTTTTAAGAGAAATAAAACAATCGTTCAAGATACTAATAGCATATGAAGGAGTGCAGAGATTAATTATTTTAGTAATATTATTAGCAACATTTCGTTAGTTCAAATACTATGGTAAAGTCTTTATACATACATAATTTATATAATTAAAATATTGATACCATAGAACATACAGTCACGAGAAAGTGTTATAGGCACCTTAGATTTTATGCGAATAATCACAGTAAAATGAGTACAAAAAATAGAACTTGTAGCCTAAATACATTAAGAAATCTCGTTAATTTGTTGCGCATTTCTGTGCTTTTAGTATCGCTGTAATACTTTTTTCATGGTGGAGAAAAAATGACATCTCGATACCAAGTACGTAAAAATTTAGTCATCTATAAAAAGCATAAAACGATAAAAATAATTTCACAAAATTTAAAATATCTGCTGCAAATATAATGCAAAAAACATGAAATCCATTGATTTTTATAAAGGGTACCACGCCCATAACACTTGGTCGCGACTGCACAATATAATTTAGTAATGATCTTTTATGTGATAAAGAATCCGTTTTTTTTGATTATTCACATAATCTAGCGTTTCACATAAAGCGGTATTTTTTTAGTATATACCTTTGGCTAAATATTTTTAATATTGCAAAATATTGAACCAATATTTTACAAACATTTGGTGCTACTCCAGTATTTATTAACTTAATTTATTCTCTCTTCTACGTCCTTCTATATCCTCCTCTTGCTTTGACGATGGGAATTTGGTGCATCCGACTCGCATCGACTCTCCCAGGTGAACTTGGAATGTACTCCTTCAAAATGTTTTAAATCTAAACAGTAAAAACATATATTAGTTACAAATTGACAATGGTTCGAAGTACCATTTAAAATACATCACTAGCAATCTGCTAAAAATATACTTTTACTTGTTTTAATTTGGGTCGAAGAAAATATCGTACGCTCAGTCAAACAAACGAGGAAAGATCAGTCGTGTAAATACGACATGATTTTAGTCTTTGAAAATTTTTAAAATCTTTCTTATTTTGACTTATTAATTAATAATAATAAAATGATTATATAATTTGTAGGTCGTATGTTATATATAGACATGTTGTGACGCCTAATTCTTTTCAAATACACCTATTGTCGACTTACGTAAAAATACCACTCCTTTGAGGTTCCTCTCCCCTCCGCATCGGGACTTACCTTTATGCGGAGCGCAGGCTGGCTCAGTTAAAAAAAGAGCGGCGTATTTGACGGATAATAAAAATAATTAATAGGCGCCACTCGTTTTAAATAAATTCCCGTCAAGTCGGCCGCTTGAAAACGGGAGAAAAATAGTTTTTAACGAGAGGGAAGTGTCTTGTCGGCAGGAAAGTAATAATAAAAAGTGAATTTTAAAGTTAACTAATGTGGGTTTATTTTAAACTAATTTTTTAGTTAATAGCAGGTCATTATGAGTATATTTTTATCTAAGCATATATGCAAAGCGAAACTGCTAAAACTTCATTAAAATAAGTAAATATAAGTATACCTAAACAGAAAATTCAGCTCTTAAAAAAAATAACCGCCACCTTGTGATTCTTCAGTGCGTTTACAGATATAAATATCATTAACAAATAAATAAAGGCAATACATGAATATACAAACGAGTTTAACGGATTACCGTTCTAGGAGATTGTTAGGTTAATTAACTTCTCCCTAATTTCCTTCTTACAAATTTGCAAGTCAGTGCAATATATGAAAATATGAATTAATTACATACGCTGGCGCAAAAAAAAAGAAGAGACTAATAAATTGCGCAATTAAAAATATTCGAGTTCCACGAAAATCCCTAAAAGAAATTCAAGGGGGGATTATAATAATTTAAAGCTAATATAAATATATTTTCTTTTCTATCACCCCACCTCCGTTTTAAAATAAGCTGTTAAATGAAATTAATTAACAAATAATAATTGAAAGTTCGACCCTTATGATGTGGGGTCAGTTAACCAGTAATTGACCAATTTGTCGATTAAATGACGAAAACAAGATCTCCATATCATCTAACGAAAACATTATATTATTTGCATAGTTTTTTTACCCCTCTATCAAAGAAATTTGTTTGGTTGCTAAATGATCAAGTCAGTGGAAATTTATGAATTTTTTCACATTTAATTTTTGTTTTTTAAAATAAAAATTTTTGTGCGTTTTTTTTTGTGTCAACTATTATTAAATCTTACAACATCGCTCAATTTGGTGGTATTTTATATTACATTTAAAACTAAAAACTAAAGCAAACATAATTTATTTACGAGAATTTTCTTAATGGGTAAATTACTGGTTAGCTGATCCTATCAAAGTAATCCTTCCACAAGAAAATTGGACAATATATCGCAATTATTTTAGCCAGTGCTGCCAGAGCTAGGCTGTTGAGGATTCCCTTAAGGTAGAAACTTTAAATATTGTGAATTATGTAAGGAAACCTCGATATACAGGGATTTCAAGTTAATTGCAACGCTAAAATAACGAGTGGCTTTTATTTTGGAAAGTACCATTTCATCAAAAATCTAATTACCACCATATTGTGATTTAGTTACTTTTATTGAATAATCAGTAGATTTTAATGACCTCGACACCGACGCATCTTTTATGTGTTAACACTTGAACAAGTTACTTAGGAAAATTAAATAATTAAAATTGGAATTCATATTTCTAGAAGTGATAAAAAATATATATTTATAATATCACATATAATTTGTTTATGGAGCTCGGTTCTTCGACAAATTTATATAATTATGCAGATGTCCAAGAAATAAATAAACGTATTGCTATACTAAATTGATAACAGACAAAATAAAATACGGTTTGTAAAGTAAATTTTTGAACATGACACGTGGGAATTATAAAATATACAAGAGAGGATTTTATAGTGATAAAAAAACTCTTAATTATAGCTAATATAGGAATCCCTGCAGAGTAATAAATTCCTGTATATACATATATTTGTGTAAATATTGTTTTATGGTGTAGGGCTATTTACGAATTTATAAATAATTATGCAGAATGTCGAAAAAATAAATATGTATTATTCCAGTAAATATACAATAGACAAAATAAGGAACTCTTTCTTCCTTATAACATTCTTGAAGTATATGTTACCACTTTGAAAGTATATAACACGTGCGAATTCAATACATGGTAGTAAGAAAATAAAACCCCGAATTATTAAACATTCTTTACTGAGTATGTGACATAAAAGATAACCAGCTAATGGCAATAAAACTAAAATAAGTATATTCGTGGCGTTCTTTTTATAAGAAATCTCAACTCACTAGAGCATATTAGAGAAATTTTCTGCAAATGTCTAGGGAATTAAAAAAAATTCCCTTGGCAACACTGACTTTAGCAGTAATTCAGCATTTTATATACGTATCAGCCTAACTAGCCATTATTCTGAGGTTGATTTTAGCGTTCATTTGGCGTCATTGAGAATGATAAAACATACAGTTTATTGTTATTAGGATTGTTTCTTCCTATTTTGTTATTTAATAATACCCAATCAATAATTTCTTATTTTTCATTGCTATTGAAAACGTGATGTATGTATACATGTTTTAAATACGCTAAAGGCGGATGATACACTACTGAAAAATATAAGACATCTTTGACAAAGAACCTTAAAAAAAAAATGTCCATCTTACATAAAACCTAACCCATTATAACATAAAAGCGTTTCTGTCAAAGAAGTTTTCTAGCATATTATCTGCCTCAAGCAGAAAATAACAACACATGATAAATAGCTGCCATTTTGAGTTTAGATTGCACTTCCCTCTCGAACGTAGATATTCTTTTTCTTTTGATTGATGTGATTTAAAGAAAGAAGTTGCGGCATCTGGTGCCAAAACTATTGACGTAGCGCAAGTGGTCATCTTTCTAGAGACTCAACCGTCAAGGGCGCCAACAGTAATTGACCCATTTATAGTGAAGTTTAAACATTTTACATTACAGGCTTGCGTTCGACCAATCAGAGCTTGCGTACATGCACCGAAAAAAATTAAATTTCTTTTAAAAGTTCATGCCTTGTACGCGATTTTTACGAAGTCAGTCAGAATTTAAGGAACGTTTTACAAATATGATTCCTTATTGTATAATTAAATCTTTTAGAAAGACAGAAGAACAATAATTCCTCCTCCAATAATTTATTTAATGTAGTAATGGAAATGATAATAAATTAAATCTTTTAGAAAGACAGAAGAACAATTTCTTGTGACTTGATTACTATTTAGTTAGTTGAAGAATTTGAAATTTATTGTTTAGGTATAAAAAATCTGGATCTGGATATGCTTATTAATATGAATCAAACGCATCTCCTTTTATGCGATAAGCCCCCGGGTTTACGGGTGCCGCTTTCCCATAATTTCTGAATCCAAATTCAAATATAAACTTACAATTTGCTTCCCAAAAAACTCCAGTATCCTAGATGGGGTGTGGTATATTACTCTACCCAAAGATATTATATAGGTATATACATCATCGGAACAAAAGAAGGCAGAAGAGGAAAGTGATACAAAGCAAAGAAAAGAAGAGCCAAAAAGGATGGAAGAATTGATAAAGCAAAAATAATTGAAGACTTAACCTTCTGGTAATGCGGAGTTAAAGAACGAAATAAAAGAGAATAAAGAAGAACAAACTCGAAATGAGGAGGAATGAAGAAGACAAGGAGAAAGGAAAGAAAAGAATCAAGAAGCTAGATGATAAAATGGAGTGTGACGGGAAGCACCAGAGAAAAAATAATATAATAAGAAAGAGGGTAAATGTACGTGAGAAAGATAGAATTGAGCGATTCTTACGGGACGAGCTGAAGGTAAACACTACGGTTAAAAAAGCAAGTGTAATAAAACAGGGCCTGGGATTCCCAGTAATAAGGGTCGAAATGGAAACATTCGAAGTAAAGCAGGAAAAAGGCGAAAGGTAAATCAAAAGAGACAACGAAATAAATTGACAATGATTCAACAGTGGATGAAAGACTTATCCAAATAAAACTAAGAAACATTGCCAAGGAAGAAAGAGGCAAAGTAAGCTATAAAAAAATTGTAATTAAAGAAGAAATCTACGAATGGGATAAGGGACAATGGGAGTAAAAGCAAAAAAAAAAAAAAACTAGTAAGAACAAAAACAGCAAGAGAAGAAGAAGATGACAACATTGGCAAAGAATTGAACAATGAATAGGGATAAGAATAAGGAGAATAACCAATCGGATAATAAGCACACCTTAAAGGGAAAGAAAATGGAACAGAATTACTGGATTGAAGAAAATAAGACGGTACATAAAGAGATACAAAGAGAGCTAAAGTTAGGGACATGGAATGTGCGAGGTACATATGAAGAAAAAGCAGTGAAAAATTGTTGCCCTATAAGAAATAAGTAAAGTAGTAAGGGAATAATTGAATTAGCTAGAAATACGCTATTGAAAACTGGCGGTGACAACATATATTTTAGAGTCGGTTTTCCGGTACATGAAAAGATTAAAAGGACAATTGCAGAGTTTAAAGTAATATCTGTCAGGATATGCTATTTGAGGCTACGTGGGAAGTACAGTCAAATCAGCATTATAAATGCCCATGCGCGAACAGAAGAAAAGGACTTAGAAACAGAAAATGAATTTTATAAAGAGGTAAATGAAATATTGGTGAACAGAAAAGTGCTAGTAGGAGGTCCAAACGCGCAAGTAGGAACAAACGAAATGTATCAAAATCTCACTGGGGGAAAAGCTTACATAAGGAAAGTAATGGAAATTACAACAAGCTGATAGAATTTGCGATGGAGAATCAAATGAAAATAGCAAGTATAAGTTTTGACCACAAGGTTGTATATAAGGTGACTTGGGTTACTTCAAATGGCCGTATAAAAAGTCAGATAGATCAATTACTAATAGAAGGGAAACATGTTAAAGCAATTAGAGATTGTACAAGACAGCGACCACGGACTCGTCATGGCGAAACTTAAACAAGAGTTGCCAGCAGTATATAAGCAAAATAAAGATAGGCGACAGTACAATATAGAAAAGCTGCATGAATTGTGGGTAGCTACAGAACTCCGACTAGAAAGTAGAGTTAAAGCTAATAGACAGTTATGAAATACAACAATCTATAGAGGAGGAATCGACAATAATTGAAAAGGGAGTGAAAGATGCAACGAATGTCAGCATAGGAAAACGGATACACACAAGGAAGGAAGAATGATTCGATGAAGAATATAAAAGAGCTCTAAAAGAAAGAAATAAAGCGAAAGTAGAAAAAGGATTGAAACGAGAATAGAACAGGCAAAAGGCAACTACGAACAGTAGAGAAGAGTGGCAAAGAAAAATTATAGAGCAACAAGAAAGCGCAACTAGAGCATTAATTAAATAAAATAGAAGAGTACTACGGCTAACAAAGAAATAAAAAAAATCCTATCAAGAAGCAAAACGTTCCAGAGAATTTACGAACGCCAGAACAATTTATTGTAGAAACGAACAAGGTCTTCTAGTAGGAGATACAAAAGAGAAATTAGACATATGGGCAAGACACTTCAATGAATTACTAATTAAATGAAGCAAAGGCAAGGTGAAGGGTACAAATAAGTGCAGAAAAACAGCGAGCGGAATCGAAGAAGTATAAGAACTTATACAACAAGAAATATTTGTACTTATCAAAGAGTTAAGACACAGTGGAAGTGCAAGAGAAAGTGGAATTCTTGCAGAAGTATTAAAACAAGAAGGTCGGAAATTGCAACAAAAAATAAATCACTTAATGCAAAGAGTGTGGAAAGAAGAAATAATGCTTATGGATTGAACTAACGCACTTATTCGCCCAATTTACAAGAGAGGTGATAAGACACAATGCAAAAATTATAGAGGAATTGCAATTTTAAATGTAGTATTTAAAATATTTGCAAGGATGACACGGAACAGACTAAAGAAATACGAAGACGAAGTGATGTGTGAATATCAAGGAGGTTTCAGACGTGAGAGATCAAATCTTCACGTTAAAGCAAATCCAACATAACAAGTTACAAACTAAACTTAGGGCTACATATGCTTTTTATCGACTTCAAACGGGCAGATGATTCGATTTACAGAGAAAGAGTGCACGAAGTAATAGCAAGATTAAAAATTTCAAAAAAGATGATACATCTGGTTAAAATGACACTAAGAGACACAACAAATAAAATTTTGATAGACGGCAGTTATTCAGCGAAATTTAGAGTTGCAAAAGGGTTAAGACAAGGCGCCCCCTCCTCCAATAATTTATTTAATGTAGTAATGGAAATGATAATAAGAGAAAGCAAGATCCAAACATCAGGTTCATGATTTGCTATAATAAAGTTCAGTGTTTTGCATACGCAAACGACGTAGTGCTGGTAACGAGCTCCAAAAAGGGCTTTCAAGAAATTCGATGAAGAAGCAAAAAAATTTGGGCTGTGATATACACAATGAAACAATAAATACGTGGAAACGAGAGCAGAGGTAATAGAGGAAAACAAATATGCTAAATTCAAGACAGAAGAAAGAGAGTGCAAATATGAAAAAGTTTACCAGTGACAATAACATGAAAAAAATGAAGAGTGCGAAACAGTCAAAGAATCTTGAAAGGAGTGAAAGCAGTAGGGACACCATAAAAAATGTTGAGAGCAAAAAATATAATGCTAGTAGCCAAAATTAGAACTTACGAGACAATAATGTAAGACCAGTGTGGTGCTGGTATGCCAGCGAAACGTGGGTAATGACAAAAAAAAAGACGAACAAAAATTGGAAACCTGGAAAAGGAAAGCTTTGAGAAAAATTTTTGGAAGTGTAAGAGCAATAAAAGGTGAATGGAGAAGACACATAACAAAAACGAAAATAACGCAAAAGATACGAGCATAAAGAATAAGATGGTTAGGACATATCACCCGAATGCCCGAACAAAGAATTGTAAAAAAAAAGTATTATATGAAGGGGAAGGCACGAGAAGGAGAAGTGAATGCAGACATAAGTGCAGTAGGCATAAAGAGCATAACACTGTAGAAGTAGAAACAAATAGTGACGAAAATAAAAACCAAGGCTCTTCAATATATATATAAACATCATTCTGATGTTTCTTCAATTCATTTGTTTGTCTGCGACATACCCCATCCATATATAACCTTGAATAAGTAATGTAAAAATAATTATATAAAAACAATCTATAGCTTACTTTGCAAAATAAAAGTATGAAGAACTATTAACTACATATTTTATGTTATTACTTTGTTGTTTATAATTCACAAACTGCTCATTTTATTTCACAATCAATACAATAGAAATATGTTCAATGTAAAATGTAAGTACAGAACCACTACACCACTGTATTCCCGCCCAAGTAGTAAACTGTTATAGACAGATCTCTGTTAATAGGCGTGGAACTTTGCTAAACACGTCAAACGACAATTGAATCTAGCTAACAAATAGGTTTTATTTATCCCTTTTTAAACTATAATTATGTAGCTTTGCTGCAGGATATTAGTAGATGTCTGATTGGGTCTGAACTCAATTCAACATGTAAACACAAAGTAGTTGAAGTTTGTTTTGATCTTGATATATTGAATGATGTATGTTGGAGACAAATAAATCGTAGTGATTACATATATACCTATTAAATATCTTTGGTACTAACGGCTAAAAGTTCTGTAAGGGAATAGTGTATTTTTAAAAGCACAATATAAGTGTTGCAGAATCGAGTGCTTGGTATTGTTTAAGTTAGGTTTAGAGATCAGGTACAAGAAAGACATTTCTTTTTCAACGTTACTTATGTTGTTACGTTTCGTTGGTATATTTTCCAACACCTTCAAGCAATCTGTACGGGAATAATTGTGAATGTCAGTAAATGTATAATTGAAAAATTGTAAAAAGTACATTACCAAACTCCGACAAAATTTTATATTATTTTAATTAAACTATAAAGACTAAATTAGCGACAATAAGTACAGTACGGTTTAGACGGCAGGAAAAAACATACAGGTATTTAATTATTATTTGAAAATCTTCAAATTAAATAAGTTTAATAATTCCTTTTTAAACCTGACCTCCATACCTAATAAAATAAACAAAACCTTAAAGACTAAAGATATTGAAAATAACTATACCTTTTAAATCAGTCCCGAATATTTGGATCCTGAAGGTGCTTCAGAACTGCCTCCCCAATGGAAATTATATCCCTGATGAACTTCTGAACTCCTCTGTCCAAAGATGTGATAACTAGATAACGAAAATAAATATTAATGCCATTTAATTTGTAATGAGGTATTTAATGTCTGAGCATCTTAGAAATACGATTCTACAGCGACCGGCATAAATGTTACAAAATATGTAAAATTTTCTTTGGGGCCGATGTTCAGCATAGCTGACAGTCTCAAAATTTATTTTAACAGATGTCACGTGACCAGAAGTATGGCAGCAAATTTACGAAGTATTCTATGAATCGGCAAGAAGTAAGGTTAGATGACATGGTAACTTGAAAACGTTGCTCTGCCATTATTATAATTTTTTTTGTTAGGAATATCAGTAAAGAAACAAATGATAAAGGGTTAAATTTGATGCAAATTAGGAGCAATCATTAAGTGTAGTCACCACAGGAAAAAGACAAATATTTGATAATCATCTTACAAACTACTTAATTAACAAAAAATGTACAAACGAAATAAAATTTAAAACTTGTTTTACATTACAATCTGTTACCCTTTTTTTAACACCTGACCTCCACGCCCAAATACAAAATATTAAAAATATTGAAAATCACTTATACCTTTTAAATTAGTCCCAAATCCTTGCATCCCAAGGTGAAAGAACCGTCTATTCAATAGAAATCATCCCCTGGATAAGCTAGAAGAACTTCTGACCTCCTTTGCTCAAAGATGTAGCAACTCGGTAACGAAAACAAAATAAACTTAATTAATAATAAGGCATTGAATGTGTGAATATTTTAGAGATGAGATTCTATGAAAATTCCTTGCAACTCAAAAAATTTACAGATGGTGTAATGAAAATAATGACAATAAGGTAAAGTCAGGTAAGTGTGTAGTAAAAATTGCATAGTGTGAAGAAAATGTAACACTGTTCACATAATAAGACGTTTTGATAAATTTTACACATAGAAGTACGTAATATATGCCCAGTTGTAAGCCTTCAATAGATAGGCCTTTTATAATTATCAACGGTTTACTAGAAAAAAAAAAGAAATTTAAACACTATCAATACTACACACTTACCCAGCAAAATGGAGCAAGTGTGTAATCGTTCCGCATTTTATATATTAATAGCATTATCCTTTAGTTCGGCCAAGTGTGTAATACTATACTGATGCCTTTTTAATAAGGTATAATAAATTTACAAGATATCTAAGTTATTACACGTTAGCAGATGTGAATTTTTATTTGTAAAACTAGTATGAAATTTAGTACATTAGTATTATAACAAGAGGACGTCCATATTTATATTAATTATATTATCATTATTATAAAAATTTCAATTTTAAAAATAAATATAGCCAAACTACACACTTGCCCCGGTTACACACTTACCTGACTTTACCTTAATTATGTTTTAGCGTCACATAATAACTTTTTAAATTAAGAATGTTGCTTTATTCAATGTTGAAAATCACACAGATTTATTTATGTCAAGTAAGTCATATTAATTATTTTAGCCATGTTTTAATAATGTATGATGAAGTAAATTTTTTATGTGCAAAATAATTCCATTCGGATAATCATAATTAAAATTTAAATTTTATAGTTAATATTTAAACATGTTTATATCATAGTTACAAAAAGAAACCAATTAAATTATGTATAAGAAACCTTTTAAATCAGTCACTTCGATCCTGGAGTCAAAAAACTATCTGTGCAATAGATCATTTCCTGGCCTGGATGGACTTCTGAACTTTTTTTATTCCATATTATAGTAGCTACTTTATGAAAATGAGTATTAATTCCACTTAAATTCATAATGGGGCATTCAAAGTAAATATTTTAAAATGTTGAATTATCATATATGCTAACACAATTTTAGGAATAAGATTCTATAAAAAAAATCTTAATTCAAAAAATTTACAGAGTGTTAATAATCATGTTTTAGCGTCACATGATAGCGATTTTAGCGATGTTATTAATAAATAGTCATTGGTATGAACTGCGCTCATTTTTAGTCTATCACGACAACTTGAATTTATGAAAACTTTAGAAATGATCCTTCAAACAAAACCTACTTACAATATAAAACAAAAATAGAAAGACTGTTAAATGAGTGTCTAGTTCAAATAAAATAGGTGAATTTAAACTACAAAACCTTGAAAATGATATAGTCTTTTTTTCCCTAAATTTAACATAACGACATACTAAAAATAAAGTAAAAAATAACAGTAACAAATGGAAGGTTTCAAACAAGTCTAAACTATGTAAACCTAACATAATGATGAAAGAAAAAAAATTATATCAAACAATTTTCTTGAAAATGATACTAAACCACATTTAAAACACAAAAATATCTGAAAAAATTAAATATGTTGCTTTATATGTTGTTAACGATCTTCCCTATATTTATTTGTATGTCAAATAGGTCGTTAATTATTTTATTAACGTTTTCCCAATGCTATAGCAAGGCAAGTAAATTTCTTTTATGCAAAATAATTCCATTCTTATGATCAGAGTTATAATTTAGAAGTTATTTGTGTAGTAATTAAAGTTTATATTTGTATGAATCAAAGTTTATATTTAATTTTATAATATGAAACGTAATATATTTCTGTAAAATAGAAAATAGACTAGTTTGCTTTTTTTTTATAATATAATATATTTCTTTCTGATATATTAAAAAGAAACTGATGAGATTGTGAAGAACAGATATGAAATTTCAATAAAAAGTATTTAAAGTAACCATACCTTTTAAATTAGCTCCGAAGACTTGTATCCCAACAGTGACAAAACTCTGTCCGATAGAAATCATCTCCTGGATCGAGCACTGAATTCTCTTGACCAAATGTATGGTAACTACGAAGCAGAAACGACCACTGGTTTTAATTAATTTATAAACAGGTATTGAAATTTTTGTGCCTACCTATTTGGTTATCTTGGTTACAAGAAGGAACAGGAAGTGAACAGTATTTTCTATCTGCAATGTGGTGAGAAATTCCTTTAAGAAACGCCTGTAAATAAAATTAAATTTGCATTATTTTACCTGTAATACAAATAAAACGTTTTTAAATGTTTTATATTAAAAACTATAACCAATTTCTCATAAATAATTTTCGGCAACCACATTGTAGCTAAACATAAAATAAACCAAACGTTTTTACATATTCTTTTTCATCCAGTAAACTATGGAAAAAATGGCGTCATGTCAATCTTGCTTGAGCGTGCAAAAAAAATGATGGTTCTAATACTCACGGCAAGACGATAGTACTAAAATAATGTCTTGTAATAAATTACTATGTAAACAAGCACCTCTAGATAATAGATCAAGTCAAATACATAAAAGAATGTGCGTACAAAGAACAAATCTACTCACTTTTAGTCGAAAGCATTTGCTAACAAAAATTGTCATCGCCGATGAAATTTCCACACGAATCAAATGGAGTTACCACTATATTATACGTTTGAATATACTTTACCCCTTTAATCTACTTAATTCTTTCTAAATTTTCAAAAAACCGCGGACATGCAAAACCAACGGCGCTTTTCAATTTACGAAAATGACGGAAATTGAAGTGACTTTCTTTCGTTCAAAATCCCAGACTGTGATTGGCTGATTCAACTAACATCCGATGATGGCCGCTATATTTGCTTAATAATTTTATTAAATTATAAATTACGTTAGAAATAGGCATCTTTACGCAATGAAACACGTAGAGTATATAAAACAATATAAAATAACCAAGCAACGCGTACATGGGCAACATATAAAAAATTAGACATACTCACTTTTAATTGAAATCATTTCCCGGTAAAAAATACTCATCGTCGATGAAGTTCCCGCAGGAATCAAATGCAGCAACCAGTATATTATATGTTTCAATCTATTTTACCCCTTTAATCTAATTAATTCACTCTAAATATTCAAATCAAATCGCGGTCACAAACGACCCACGCCACCATCATTCAATATAAATTAGACATTCTTTTGTTCAAAATCCCAGACTGTGATTGGTTGGTGCAAGCTATATCATGCAAGAAACTTCCGATAGCCGCCATATTTGTTTAATAATTATTATAAAAAAAAACGTTAAAAATAGGCATCCTTATGTAATGAACTATGTTAAATATATAAAATAACAGGATAATGCGTAAATGGAAAACATAAAAATCGCGGACACTAAAAACAGACGCATCATTCAATATATGAAAATGCCGAAAATAAATAAGACGCTCTTTTGTTCAAAATCCCGGATTGTGATTGGCTGTAAGTACTAATAATTTTGCTATTTATTACTTAATCACGTTAATTATATAAAATAACAGGGTAACGCATACATGAACCATAAAAAAAAATAGATCTACTCACTTTGAAACGAAGGCAGCTCCCAGCAAAAAAATACTCATCGCCGACGAAATTTCCACAGGAATCAAATGTAGCTACCACTATATTATACGAATCAATCAATTTAACCTCTGTAACCTAACTAATTCTCTCGAAATATGGAAAAAACCGCGTACACCAAACACTGACGCATCATGCAATATATGAAAATGCCGGAAATAAAAAAGACGCTCTTTTGTTCAAAATCCCGCATTGTGATTAGCTGTAACTACTAACATCCGATGGCCGCCATATTTTTTTTTTTTTTAATTTTGTTATCTATTATAAATTACCTTATAAATGAGCATTCTTACGTAATGAATCACGTTAAACATATGAAAGAACAGCGTAACGCGTAAATGGACAACATAAAAAAAATAGAGCTACTCACTTTTAAATGAAGGCATTTCCTAACAAAAAATGCTCATCGCCGATGAAATTCCTACGGGGATTAATGCAGCTACCACTATGTTATACGTATGAATCGATTTTACCCCTTTAACCTAACTAATTTTCCCAAAATATTCAAAAACCGCCTACACCAAACATCGACACTATCATTCAATTTATCAAGCTAGGAAGACGACGGATATGGAAACGACGCTCTTTTGTTCAAAATTCTCGAATGTGATTGGCCAGTTCAACGAACATCTGATGGCCACCATATTTGATTAATAATTTTTCTATTTATTATAAATTACCTTATAAATGAGCATCCGTACGTAATTAACCAAGTTAATTATATAAAATAACAGCGTAACGCGCATATGGACAACAGAAAAAAATAGATCTACTCCCTTTTAGTTGAAAACACTTCCCAGCAAAAACCGCTCGTTGATGATGTAACCTTCACAGGAATCGAATGCAGCTACCACTGTATTATACATTTAATTCTATTTCAACCCTCAGTCTAATTAATTGGCTGTAAATATTAAAAAAAAAACTGTGGATACCAAAAACCGATGTTACCCATTCAATGTAACAAACGATCGGAAACTAAAAGCAAGGCCTCTAATTGGATTTAGAGCATCCAATTGCAGTCCACAGCAGTTACGTTATCTGTTGCTAACCGATTTTAGATGTGTTCTTTGCAATGAATACCAATTTCTTTTTATTGTTTTTAAGATTTCCACCGGGTGTTATTGTACGAACATGCTGCTATTTATAAATCACAATATTTAAATCACGATATAAGCAAGTACCCTTACGTAAAACTAATACATTAGACTAACAGCGCAACTCCTACACGTCACAAAAAAAGTGCTGAATTTACTAACCTTTAGGTGAAGGCATTTTGCAGCAAAAAACCCATCGCCAATCGAACATCCAGAAAAATCGAATGCAGGCACCACTATGTTACACATATGAGTCTATTTCACACCTTTAATCTGATTAATTTTCTCTCCAAATGTCTAAAAACGGTAGACAGCAAAAGTCGACGCCGTTTTTGTGAATATAACCATACACGGGACTAATAACAAACATGCTTCGTTTGTTTTGCCGACTGTGATTGGATGTTTCAAATTACTTTGCTACGCGATTTTGGATCCGTTCTTTCTGGACATTATTTAAGACGGAAAATATACTACAATTTTATAATTACAAAAATGCCCTAATTTGTATTCGTGTTCAATTACTCGTACTTTTATTGACGTGGGTTGTAAACTTTAGTTAGAAAGCAGAAGGACTTGATTCAAATACAAGAGTAATCCACGGTTTAAGAGCGTACCTACCATAGATATAAAGTTTGTTCGCGTCGCATGAACTATTTGCACCTTTATACACTTTTGCACACAAAAGTTCTAAAAAGTGCATAATAGTGCAAATAGTTCCTGCGACGCGAACAAACTAATAGAAAGGGAAGAACGGGCTTCGACGAGTGCGCACCCTATTTTAGAGCGACGGACTAATGGCAGCCATTTTGAAGGTATATTGTCAAACTAAATTGTTTATTTTAGCGAGTTTTTTGTAATTTTATTTCGTTAAAGCCATACGCACGTTTTATGAGATATTGTGTGCAGTCCCAAGGTGTTCACTACCCGAAGGCTTAAATCTAAAGATGTTTCTTTTCATACGTAAGTACATATAGATGAATCGACAACATTTTATGTATTTTTGCTAAATTGCGTATTTAATAATGAAAATGCGTCTGTAGTTTTCCCAAAAGTTTTGTTTAATAATTTCGTTGTTTATTATAACTTACAATAAGAGACATACTTACGTGATCAACCACGTTTTACAAACATAGTATAAACACGGGAATAAGTATTCTATGGTATCGTGTATTAAAAAAGAAAGGCGTATTTTGAGTTTATTTTTCATATAATGTTATACCAGATGTATCCTGTGTTTGTAAAACCGGCCTTAAATGTGTAAAATAACAGGGTAAGACATGTGTGGACAATATAAAAGAGGATCTGTTCACTTTTAGTTGAAGGCGTTGTCAATAAAGTTGATATTTTCATTTCGAGAACATACTCTTCAAAGATATCAGTGGCATTATTTACAGTTGTTTATATAAACAATTGTAAATAAAGAATTAGTGAGAGTTTAATATAGGTATTCTTCATTATTATGTTTTAATATATATCATCAAATTTATAGGCAACTAAACATACATCGACATACTAATAGCATATATTAGGTTGCATATGTAAAGGTAGCTTTCCACTAAACTTTTCAAAATTACTTCGAAATTATTTAATTTACGTTTAGCAAAATACAAATGTTTACGAAATTTATTTACTTACGCTAGCTTAAATTATTTTTTTGAATTATAGAATATATAATTATTAATAATTATATAATCAGAAATGATTTTATTGATTTCTTTTTGTGATAATGTAATTCTGTTCATTATACCAAGAAGAAAACATCTCTTCACATGCCGTATGTAACCATTGTACAATTTATACTGTAATTACGATTACGAGACTAGAGAATTATTTCAAGTACGTAAAAAAATAATACGATAGATTTGTTTGACATCCAATCTAACATAAAAATGAAATTTCCTTCTATGATTTAATGAAAACGCAATGATTAACAAAATGGTTGTTGGAACATTCAGAAAATATACGTATATGATAAAAATTCAAGACCAGAATAAATATTAGCTATTCAGAATTTATGTACTAATTACGGAAATTACATTTCTCAATAATTATGTGTAATTAAGAATTGTTATACCTTTCAAATCAATTCTGATCTCCGGGATCTGGAAACTGACGCGACTGTTTGTCTATTTTATATATCAATATTTGAAGAATAAGGATACCCTGTTTAACTTATTTAAACTCAGGAACTGTTCCAACCTACCCGCACAATATTCACTTAAAGACTAAAACTGTTTCTCCAACAGTGCCTCGAAAAAAAAACGTCCTTCATACTCTTGCAAAAACTTATCTACCGCCTATATATTTATAATAAATAGCACACGTCGGATCCAGATACATGCTGCTAATTCATTCCGATCGACTACCTGAATTAACAATGTAATTAAATACAGTTTATCTAATTAAATATAGTTTTAAAAAATGAGCAAGTCTGCACCTCTATGTAACTTTATTAGTTTTACATAAATAATATATTAATTTTGAGGTAAGAAAATTGTTGCTAAATATGAAATAAAAGACTAGCCTCTTTCTTTTGATCCATTAATCTTTGAACAATCTGACATCCGAAAAAGATCAAGACGAGGCTTTTTAAAATTACCACTGTAAGATAATATAAAGTTAAAGAGTAGTTATTTATGGATTACGATGTAAATGAACACACTGAAATATATAGATACAATAAAAATAAAAAAATCAATTTACTCACTATTACAAGAAAATATTTCGTAGCAAAAAGCT